>VZSF01000503.1:2213400-2289892 GCA_013398295.1 Chionis minor
GGGGGAGGGCGCCGGCAGCCAGCCCGCCTGCCCCCTCCAGCCGCCGGCCGCCCGGGACTCGCCCTCCCCCGGCCGCGACCCCCGCGGGGGCTCCTGGGCGCCCCCCGCGCTGGGCGGCATGGCTCAGGACATGGTAGCTGTCCACATGCTTAAGCTCTACGAGAAGTACAACCGCGAGGGGACCCGGCCCGGCCACGGCAACACGGTCCGCAGCTTCAGAGCCAGGCCAGGTAAGAGCGGCCGGGGGCGGCGGGCACCGCCGGTGCCCCCTCGCTCCTCCTTCGCCTTCACGGGACGGGCTGGCGCCGAGGTTGGCGGGGGCGGCGGGGGGCGTCGCGCTGGGCGAATAGTGGGGAGCCCTCGCTAACCGCACGGACGGGGGTCTCCCCTCGGCTCTGCGGAGCGCTCCCCACCTCCCTCCCGGGGGCGTCTGCCAGGAGGCACCTCCCTTCAGAAAGGCTCCCTTGCCGCGGGTGCAGAGCACCGGCAGACGAAGGGCCGTGCCCAGCGCACATCGCTCGGGGTCGAAGGATGTTTCCAGAGATACTCGGAGCCTCAAAACGAGCCGGGAGCGCTGCCGCCGCAGGTCCTCTCTGCGGCCGCTGCCGCAGCTGGGCAGTGTCTGCTCGGAAGAGCGACGCCTGCGGCACCGCCGGGAACTGCTCCCCGCCGGGCAGCCCCGCGCCGTCTCAACCTGAGCGGGCACGGCTGAACTCCCCCTGCCCGGCTGCACTCGGCTTGGTTAAGAAGGGGAAGAGCACATAGACCGCGTCGAAGCGACACTTTCATTATCCCAGTTTTACTTCGAAATGAGAAAGAGGAGGTTTGTGTAGTTAATACTCTTTAAATTTGTTACAATTTGCCAAAGGAAGCCCAAAATACTCTCCTGGAAAATGCTATAAAAGATAACCCCCTTTGGTTAGCTCTTACAGGCTATAACTAAGATCTTAGTTCTTAAAATAAGAATGAGATCAGTTTCTAGAAGATAATTTTTCTTACATGACCAGAAATACTCTTTTTTTTTATAGACACATCTGATAGATTAATTCAAACTTTGCTTTTGTGAGTTTCAATCTATTTCCGCTACATTTAAAAGTCTCATGTACAGAATAAAATGCACCATACAGTGTTTTAAGGAATGGTTACTATAATATCACACAATAATCCGTATTCTCTAGTGTATCCCAATTTAATTTCTATCCTCTATCAAACATAATATTAAAAAGTAATCATTCAAGGAGGAGGAGATCCCATGGAAGGGCAAGTGGCTAATGAAAATGTCTAGAAATCCAGGAGTCGGGATGTAAAGCAATTGCAGACATTGGGGAGAGAAATAAATGGCCATGCTCTGGATCATTAGCTAGCAGCTGCTAACTGATAGGGGTTAGGAAGGAACCTCCACTATGGATGGGTATTCCATGACCTCCTGCTGTCAGTCATTTTTCTGTGAGCTGGCTGCTGCCCAAGCAAGGCCCTGGACCACAAGGGTGATTTGGGAAGAACGCAAGAATTGCACTATATGCTTTTTCTTAATTTTTCAATTAATCTGCTGAACAAGTTAGGTGCACCTAAGTGGTTTAAATTCTGGTTTAAAACACCAAAGTAGCAACGCTGTCTACCCACAGATAGGCTGTACTGAGCAATTACTAATCAATATTATGTTGCTCATCTGTCAGATCATGAAACCAAGGCAGGGGTGGTTGGAAGTAACTCTTCTTTCCATGCAATGGAGATAAAGCGCACCTATGTCCAAAACTGCTATCTCCTGTGTTCCAGCTGAGTACCTTCTCTACTGGATCCCATCTCTCCCCAGTAACATGGCAGGAAAGCACAAGCTCCTCTGCAATGTTCCTTTGTTCTGACAATAAATTTAATTTCTTTGTAATTCACCAACCTAGTGATGAACAGTCTGAAATGAACCACAGAATGACACAAGATGAGGGAGAAGAACCTTATCTGGCAATAACTTTTTCTTTATCTCCTCCAAGAAATTCTACTGTTTTCTTCTGAAAGAAAATGTCTTTTAACATGACATGTGGAACATGACATTCTTTGTAAAATACAGATAATTCTGATCCTATTGAGATAAGCAAAACAGACTACACCTACAATAATTACCTTTTCATTATCTCAAGCAATGGACTTACTTCTCTTTTAAATTTATTTTTAAACATGTACCTTTTCAGAAAATCTGTAACCTTCTGTTCCTACACTGCAGCTTAAAGCCATTTGTTAGGGGACACTCAAGCATCAGTGTTAGTTACGGTTGTGAAGATGAGGGCTCCAGAGGTGCAAAATGTCAGTCCAGACTTAGGTTGCTCCTTTGTCATATGCATTATTGATGTCTCCTCAACTACACAATTGTATTGTTATCCTACATATCCCTACTGGGTATAGATGGCATTGACTGGGTTATTTCTCCATATTCCATGTGAGGCAATTGCTATATATATATATATATGCATGTGCTGTTTACACATATTCCAAACACAACTTTTTCATGTTTCTTTAGCAGTACTAATCACTTCAGGAAGAGTGCTTCACAAACATCTGATCACCTCCTCTCAGCTCACCTCTACATGCATTCACAAGAGTTCATTATTTCTGTCATAAGGAGCTGAGAGAGAGTCTATGAACTAATTTCTCAAGTTCTTTTTTTCTTTACATGCTTTCCAGTTTTCAGGGAACTCAGCAGCTTTAGAAAACAGCACCAAGTGACTGACGTTACTTCTGTTGTCAAGTCATAAGTAGTTTGTGACCAAATGTGAAATATTAAGATAGTGCCTAACTTCACCTAGGTTGCTGAGATTGGGGGGGGATTAGTCTTGATGGCAGCAATTTGCTACCTAAGCCATGGAACTTCCTGCAGCTCAGGCTCATTTCCTAAACGCCATCCCCTGTGCTAAATGAAGCAAAGGCCTTGGTGAATAGTACAAAATAGCTGTCATTTCAGAGAATCACAGAACGGTAGGGGTTGGAAGGGACCGTCAGAGATCATCTAGTCCAACCTCCCTGCCAAAGCAGGTTCACCCAGAGCAGGTTGCACAGGAACGCTTCCAGGCAGGTTTTGAGTATCTCCAGAGAAGGAGACTCCACAACCTCTCTGGGCAGCCTGTTCCAGTGCTCTGGCGCCCTCAAAGTAAAGAACTTTGTTCTCCTGTTCAGATGGAATTTCCCGTTTTCCAGCTTGTGCCTGTTGTCCCTTGTCCTGTCACCAGGCACCACTGAAAAGAGTCTGGCCCCATCCTCTTCACACCCACCCTTTAGACATTTATGAGCACTGATAACATCCTCTCTCAGCCTCTCTTCTCCAGGCTACACAGACCCAGGTCTCTCAGCTTTTCCTCCTAAGAGAGGCACTCCAGTCCCTTGATCATCTTCGTAGCCCTCTGCTGGACTCTCTCCAGCAGTTCCCTGTCTGTCTTGAACTTGGGGGACCAGAACTGGACGCAGTACTCCAGATGCAGCCTCACCAGGGCAGAGTAGAGTGGGAGGATGACCTCCCTCGACCTGCTGGCCACGCTCTTTTTAGTGCAAGGCAGGAGACCACTGGCCGCCTGGGCCACAAAGGCACATTGCTGCCTCATGGTCAACTTGTCCACTAGGACTCCCGGGTCCCTCTCTGCAGAGCTGCTTTCCAGCAGGTCAGCCCCAACCTGTACTGGTGTATGGGGTTATTCCTCCCCAGGTGCAAGACCCCACACTTGCCCTTGTTGAATTTCATTAGGTTCCTCTCCACCCAACTCTCCAGCCTGTCCATGTCTCGCTGTACAGTAGCACAGCCTTACGGTGTGTCAGCCACTCTTCCCAGTTTTGTATCATCAGCAAACTTGCTGGGGTACACTCTGTCCCCTCACCCAGGTCATTGATGAATATATTGAACAAGACTGAACCCCGTATTGACCCCTGGGTAACACTGCTAGTTACAGGCCTCCAACTGGACTCCGTGCCGCTGATCACAACCCTCTGAGCTCTGCCATTCAGCCAGTTCTCAACCCACCTCACTGACCACTCATTTAAGCCACACTTCCTATGTTTACCTATGAGGATGTTATGGGAGACTGTGTCAAAAGCCTTGCTGAAGTAAGGTAGACAATGTGCACTATTCTCTCCTCATCCATCCAGCCAAACTTTCTATCATAGAAGGCTATCATATTGGTTAAACATGATTTCCCCTTGGTGAATCCATGTTGACCACTCCTGATAACCTTCTTTTCCTCTACATGCTTAGAGATGACATCCAGGATGAGCTGTTCCATCACCTTTCCTGGGATGGAGGCGAGGCTGACCAGCCTGTAGTTCCCCAGGCCCTCCCTCTTGCCCTTGTTGAAGAATGGAGTGACATTTTCTTTCCTCCAGTCCTCAGGCACCTCTGCTGTTCTCCAGGACCTTTCAAAGATGATGGAGAGCAGCTTCGCAGTAACATCTGCCATTTAATTAAGACTATGCCATAATGCATATGCGCAAGAAAATCAAATCAAGATTACCCACAGAACTGTAATTCTGGCCTCTAGCACCTTGCTTTAACATAATTTTCATAGCTTAAAATATTTTAAATGAAGTTCTCTGCATATTTCTTTCTCACAAATATGTTATCAGAAACACCATGTAAATCTGTTTTGCTAATCTTCACTTATGCAATGCAGCATTCTCCTATGTGGAGTACTTACTAAAGGCTAATATTTTCTTTCCTTGGCCACTTGCCTTTTGTTTTCTCCCACAACCTCTTGTGTATATCCTCCATACATCTTGCCTGTATTCCTAACTTGAAGCTGTCTACAGTGATGAGCGGTAGATACAATCAGTAAAATATTAAGAGCTTTACTGTATACAGCTTGTACAGTTCAACTTAGAGCAGACCTGGAAAATGTAACAATGTTTGCTTGACAGGTCGGAAAAAGCCTGAGCAATGTGATGCAATCTGACTGTGCTGCATCCAGAACTCACGTCTCCTCAGTTCCTAAAAAGCCTGCTTCTGGCTTCTCAGTAGCCGCAGACTCACAGATTGTTATTCTGTTCTACAAACAATTTTGACTTTCAAAGAGTTTGTTTCACTCTTAGAATGCAGAATTAATTTACATGAATTAAGATTCCCTTTTTCTGAGCTACCATTAGAAGTTACCTTCCCACCTGAAACCCTGGGACTCTGGTGTTTGAAACACCTTTATCCCAGCAGTGCATGTGCCTCATAGTCATATCTACAGAACTGATTGTGCTAGAAGCATTCCACTACTAAAAAAAAGTACTAAAAATTTCAATTATACACACCTGGGGGATGGGGGGAGGCAGTAGATAGACTTTTTTTAAAAAATATGCCTTCTGAAATGAACAAACATTAACAACAGTCTGGTGTTCTAAAGGAAGTACTATGATTATTCTCTTCCTTGGTCTGAAAAATAGGCTGGCAGCCTCGTGAAATTTCTATGCTTCAAAGACTCGAATAGAATCTAAACTCTTAAGTTTTTTTATAGTATAAGCACTTGTGCATAAGACTAGCATTGATTTAAAAAGTTTACTGATAGGAATCCTGTCCTGAACTGACAGAAATAAATAGCTTCTCATCACGGAATACAATTTCTGTTGGCCTCTCTGCCACCTGTGAAACTAGTATGTGGGCACCAGTACAGGCTGTTCCACTTCGCTGCATCAGGAAAAAAAACAGATGGTGTAAATGGAAACTGCATACTTGAACATTTGTACTTTCACACGGGCTGTGTGGGCCTGGAATTCACGAACATCCTAACCTGCTGAAGTTTAGTCCAAATGATGGTTCTATCCAGCATGAACTGGAAGACAGCAAGCACCGATTTAGTGAGATATAGCACTATTAATTTCCGTCTTTCAAATCCAACTGTGCTTAAAAGGAAGAACATTCTGACAGGTAGCAGGTAACAGTACTGCCTCTCTGTTATTGCCAGAATTTCTGTGGCTCATCATCCACAGTGCACTGAAAAAGAAATCAAAGGGTTTCTGGTAAGGCTGGATGTTGGGTTTGTTGGGTTTTGAGGTGGGGTTTTTTGTTGGTTTTTTTTTTTTCCCCTCCCTGCTGCCAGAGAATTTCCAACTTTGTCAAGAAGGACTGCCAGAGAATTTGTTCACTTGGGTTAACTAAAGGTGCAAACTTACCCACTGTAGTCCTTTGATGCATTCTAAGTACCAGTCTGAGCCTGGGAGAACAGGAATCAGTTCTTGGTTCTGCTGCCACTTTTCTGTATGCTCCTGAGCTAGTAAAAAAAAAAAAAAAAAAAGCAAGCAACTTTTCACAATGCTAGACTGTGAAGGCATGGTCTTTTGATTCTGAGATGACATTTAAACACACTAAGAGGGGTTTCTACTGTTTAAACAAACATGGTATAAACAGTTATTAGTGTAAAATTGCTCATCTTTCTTGAAAGGAGGGTAGAGATGTAACTTGAGCACAAATTGTTCAACTCGCTAAAAAGAAGCTATGTCAAATGGAGTTCAAATTTTAAAACTCAGCTCCTATTCAGCAGTATTTGTCACTAACTTCAAGCAGATCAAAACACTAAACTCTTAGAAACTAACTAGGTTTCGTAGCACTTTAAGCAAAGTTCCTACATGATGTATTCTGGAAAGGAGGATTGCTCCTAAGAATAATGGCCGCAAAAGTGTGTGTCGTACTGCTTACTTCCATGCCAGGCTTGCTTTCTACATTGTGAAATGTCTCTTGTGGACTATTTATTGATGATGAACTTCATATGCTGTTGCCCACAGAGTTAGCACCCAGGGATCTTTCAGGAATCTTTGGAGTCAGCTTTAGATTAGACCATCTTAAATACGAACTGTAAACCTGGTTTTCAGCTGGTAAACTGAATAAGGTACTATCCTGAGCTCTGCGATGGGCAAAATTGATAGCTTCTCTGAGCTTTACTTCGTTATAAATACAAGCAAGAAGAAGAGAAGAAAGGATTATATAGAAGCAAGGATTGCTTTTCGTGCCTGCCTGGAATAAAAGGCAGCCTGAAACTGAAAACCTCTGGGAAGAGATTTATCCCTCACGTGTACAAAAGTTGTCCAGTGTGTTGGACACTCCCAATGTTACTGTAATATTGCTATTAAATATTGTTAGGATTTTTTCCTCCTCTTATTCACCATAGTTTTAAGCTAAAGTGACAAACTTACTATACTGACTGATTTGAAGTGGGTAAGTGAAAAGCAAAATTTGTTAATCCACTTGTATAGGAATAAGGGTTTGACTACCATATTTGGTCTCAGACATTTATCCATGTTTTCCTTGCTCTCTTGCAGAGTTCTTGGCCCAGAAGCCCTTGTACTGCTTCAATCTGACATCTATGCAGGATTCAGAGATGATCCTTGCTGCCACTTTTCACTTCTATGCTGACAAACGCCCTCGGCACCGGGAAGTGTTTTGTAAGCGGTCCAAGAACTCATCCTGCCGCCTCCTTCACCTGCCTCCAATCCTGCAGCTCAACCTCATTTTCCAAAGCATTCACCAGAATTCTGCCTACAGGCTAGTGAAAGGGAACATCACCGTGTCTCTTCAAAGGCGAGGGGCTTGGCATGCAAAGGACATTTCACACATCATAAAAGAATCAAAACGGGCCGGAGAGCTCATTCTCTGTGCTGAGCTTGATTCTGGGGAGAAACACCAGGGCTTCCCTGAACAAGTCGCCAGTCATTTACCTTATATACTGGTTTATGCCAATGATCTTGCAATCTCTGAACCTAACAGTGTCGCAGTCACCCTGCAGCGTTATGACCCATTCCCTTCCAATGATGGAGACCCAAATCTATCCCCTAATGCTTCTACTGATACCCGAGTGCGGAGGGATACGTACGTCTCTAGCTCTATTCAGAACAATGAGTTGCCAGAAGTAGATTATAACAACAATAAATACAACAAACATGATATATGGGAGAATGCCTACAAGTCCTTGAAACCAAAAGCCTCACGCAAAGACCGAAGGAGAAAAGGGCAAGAAAATACAGAAATACTTACAAAGTCGCAGGTGCTAAATTTTGATGAGAAAACAATGAAGAAAGCAAGGCGAAAACAATGGAACGAGCCAAGGATTTGTTCAAGAAGATACATGAAAGTTGACTTTGCTGATATTGGCTGGAATGAATGGATCATATCTCCTAAATCATTTGATGCCTACTACTGTGCAGGGGCATGTGAATTTCCAATGCCCAAGGTAGTATACCTTTTCGTTGTTGTTAGCTTGCAAACAGTAGATCTACTGTCCTGCCTATTCAACTACTTTTTTTAGATTTTCCTTTAGATTTTTACCTTTTTCACTGTGTTCTGTTGCCTAGTTCAGCCTAATTAATTTTTGCAGTATCATTTCCATCAACTGTGATCATTTCCATCAGAGTGCAAAAAGATTCCAAGTTATCTTTAAATGTATTCTGAAGAATAAGAAAAATCTTACAATTTCTCATCTTATGTCTTGAAACCGTAACATAAGGACTTACGTAGCTCACTAAAATATGGTCACACACACTAAATCCTCAAACTACTCTGTTGTGATAGCAGAAGTATAAAGTATTATATGCTAATAATAAAACAAGGTCCTGTATCAGAGTACTTCTCTATTCCGCTGGTAATACCTTAGGAGAAAAATGTGGAGTAGTGATACTAAGGTATTTTTAACTTTAAGAAACTGCTTGTCACTTTGAAAATAAGAATGCTGGTTAAGCTGATATTTGTGTCTTAGAATTCTCTGGTGCTTTTTTAATTTAGTAAATTCTTAAAATTAAGATAATCCTGCTGGAACAAAAGATTGATTTACTTTGTGTGTCTGGAAATGCCAAAAAGCTGTCTGTGACACTCTAAAGCTAACGTGCTGAATTCCTCCTATAGAAGCAGTGTGAAATTTGCTAATAGAGAGGCAAACGTGAACTCCTGCTCCAACAGAATTTCGATTTGGCCCACGCCTACTCATTTGCTCTGTTGTAAAAAATAGAAATTTTGGCAATCCTATGTAGCACAAGAATTACTGGCATTTTATAGGACTTTCAAGTAATGGGGGAGGGGGAGATTTGAAGCACTACATAACCTGCATGTTTAGACACTGTAATTATTTTGCAATTCTGCCTACAAATGGTTTGATTATTTATTCTACTGCTATTTTTGCATGTGGTCACTCGGCACATAAAGAATGGATAGTGTTTTACAGCAGAGAATTTCAAAGCTCTGAGACAGGAATCTGCCCTACTTTACATACAGGGAGATTGATGTATGTTTGTGTTGAAATAAGTACTATGATTTCAGGAAGAGTAGATATGCAGGCTAGTTTAAATCCAGGAACAGTGGAAATCCAGACATCAGGGTAGGCGTACAAATCTGACCACATGTTCTTGTGTAGCTGGCCAATGTTGAACCATGTAGACAGAAATGGTCTGGTAAAAATTAAAGCTTTCACAGCCTCACATGCAACTTCACTTTTTTGTTGTAAAGAAATCATGCAACACCATCGCTGTTGAACTTAGCCAAAACAAAACACACTTTGGGAATATGGGCCCTCTGCCATAGACTCACAGTGTAATACACCATTCATACATACCAAAGCAGAAAAAAAAAAAAAAAAAAAAAAAAAAAAANAAGAAAAAGAAAGGGGAGGGGAGGGGGAAAAAAAAAGAGAAGATACATTTAACACATCTGGCTTGGGAGCAAAGCAGCGTGTCACAAAAGCTGACAGAACCAGAAGAGAATGGATGCGTTTCTAGCTGGAATAGTTAAATAAGCTTATATTGCTGACTTATTTAATGTCTTATCTAGAAATATTACTTCCTTTATAATAAAAGATTCCCTTGTAAACCAAAACCACTTAGTTTAGTTCGCATTTTGATACTTGTTCTCTAGATAAATTAATGTGGCTGCACTAGCATCTTGGTGCCAGAAAAAAAAAAAAGAAAGAAACAAACAAACAAAAAAAAAACCCCAAACCCAACCAGAGAGAGCTAAAACTAAATCGTAGATACATAGATTGGAGGATTTTTGGTTGGGTTTTATTTAGAAGAGGTCTACTTTTTGTTTTTTAAGAGGGGAAAAAAATAGAGTCAAATTAACAGCTCTAAGTTTTTTAAATTAATGTTTCCAAATGAACAGAGATAACTAGGACATAAGCATGAAAGAAGCTTCAGGTCAGAGCATAAGAATTGCTGAATATTATGGAGGTAGAAACAGCTTTTGTTCCTGCATGTATACTCTAAGTCAGGAAAGCATGCATATGATCTTGGTATTCCTAAACCAAAGGCTGGATTAAAGCTCTTCATGAAGACCTCGTCTACACAGTCAAGCTGTGATGGACAACAGATACTTATTTCCAAGGTACTCTTTCAGAACTGTAGGGATAGAATTATATACCTGGCACGTAGTGAATTGTCACATTGTATGATTTTATTTTTTTAAAAAGTATTGGTACATCACTCTGCACCTCTACTTTAATAACTGCAATTCTTGATCTAGAGACAAAACAGCTCTGATTGATACAAACTTGTCTTAGCAAGTTCACTTACCTTACTGCTGAAGTTCTTATACCCTGAACTATGAGGGGGAAGACAAGCTTTATATGATTAATAATGGCTGGCTGCACTGCTGTGTTTCCCAAATAAATGCTAGGCCTACATATGGCAGAAGTACGTGGGAACACACTTTCTCTGGTCTATAGTAATCAGAATTCTCTTGATTTCATCCTTGTAAGTGAATCAGTTCATGAGTTTTATTTTGAGAGTTGAATTCAAACCTGCAAACAAAACTTTCCTGAAGTTAAGAAATACTGCTTAGTAAGGTGGGGGGTGCTTTTTGAGGGGCAAATTCATGATAAAACAGACTTTAAAAGACATGTAAGCTGGGCAGAAGGGACAGGTCTAAAGTATTTCAAACCTGCTGGTAACTGCTTTTTGGCTACATCACCATCCTATTTTCTGAGGTCCAAAATATTCCTTAGATAGGATTGTCCTAGAGACTAAGTAAGAGCAGAACCTGACCTGCTGCATATAACTTAGTAGCCAGCATTTAAACCTCAGTGCCGTCACTACTGGGCATTCAACTCATTTCAAGCTTTCCACTTTAGCACATCAGTACAAAGGCTAATGTGAAGCCTTGCCCACGATCACTGAACACTCGTGCCAGGTTTCCAGAAGGGCTGGAAAATTTGGAGCCTGGCTGGATGTGGGATGGGTGTGATGTCTGGCTCTGCTGTGGATGTAGGGCTCAGGGAGCCAGATTCTGTACAGAGTGATAGTCCATAATCGGCGTTTTTCTCTATAAGCATTTTTGTGCAGAGTATACACTTGCAGGCATTAGAAACATAATTAGTGCTGTTGTCTTGGTAGGCAGCTGCTCATGCTAGACTTTGCTCACATCTATTTGTTCCTTGCAGACCTTAGGGACCACACAGATGGAGAAGATCCTAGTAGGATCTTCTGCAGGTTCATACTGAGGAATCCTGTAAGTCAGTAACTGGTACTGAGGGCAATGATGGCTATCCACAGTATGGGGTCAACAAATTCTGTTTCAGTAGCACATTAGGACCTATGACTGTTTCAAATAACATTATCAAATAATAAAGGTGGTAGGAACACTTCAGGAGGTTCTTCATAAAGTTAAAGTAAGAACTTGATTCTAGAAGCTGTACTTCTTTGCATTTCTAAGGGTGGATTTCACAGTTTCTCCTTGTAATGGCTCAAATGAGGTTGCTTTAGTTCAGGAACATCTGAAAGCCTTAATAGCAATTAAGGTTTGGATCTGATTTGCTGATATGTTACACTTAAATTACATGTATCAAAACTGAATTACCCTAAAAATAGCTCCTTTGTTATACCCCTGGTCTACATAACTTTTCATATTGTAATGAAAAATCATGTTTTGCATATATTCAATTATTATTTGAAAACAGAGAAGGTACAGGAGACATTAATTCTTCTCACTTGAAATATCTGCTTCCATGTGGAGGTGTGTGAAGTCCCTATTTATCATCCCACAGATGTCATTTTCCACCCAACAGACAGCTATGTACCAATAGTGATGAAAGATTTCACGTGCCACATATAGTAGATCTGTGCAGAAAACTCGTGAAACTGTAGCAAAAAGCCTGATGTGACTAACACAATTTTATTACTGCTACTGTACTCATTTGCTGGGACGGTATTCAAGCATGACAACTGAAGAGGAGTGACTGAAGCTCCAGCCTCAGTGGTGGGTTGGGTGCCATACTATTGCCTCATGTAACCGGAGCGCGTGCGTTCCACGCTATGCTGGGGCCATGACAAAGGCTGTCACTCCCTCACCAGTAAACCTGTGCTTGACTGGATGTACCTCAAGCAACAGAAGTGGAGAAAACTGTTTAGGACTATGCAGTTGCTCAGATTGCAGAGGTCAAGTGTAGCTTGTGAATAAAGGCTAAAAGAAAAAAAGTTACGTTTAACTAAGTAAACAGTATACTATTTACAAATCTTAACTTTTTCCTTTTCTTATTCTCAATGCTGTTATGCCTAATGGCTGCCTCGTCTTCTCAAATATTTTCCCTTGTGTTGTTTACTGCACCTAAAAATCAATAGGAAAAATAAGATTGTGGCTCACTCGGTGAGCGGTCACTTCATACGTCCTTCTGCTCTACTGGTCTTTTGTTTTCTTCTCCTGCTTTGAGGCTAGCTCAGGGGTGGGGGAAAGCCTCAGGGGTGAGGAAGACAAGGAAGCAGACAAAGACTACAGGTATGAAGTACTTGGTGGTTATGGAGTTATGATCAGAAAGGATTTGTCAGGTTGTTTGACTGTTCTAGACTAACTCCCCCGTGTGGGCACTACTTCTGGAGTACTCTGCACTCTGCTTTTTTAAAAGAGAGAACTACTCCAGGAAAAAGCAACTAATTCCAGATTAGCATAAATGAGGAGAAATACTCCTGGAACATAGGGGTAGTTATTTTGGAAATAATTCCAGTAGCCAATTTTCCAAGTCAGACAAGAGGTTAAGAAAACAAAAGATCTTATGACTGAGAAGTGTCAGTGACCCCACCTTAGTCTCCTCCTGCATGCCTGCTGCCAGCAGCTGGTAGGTGCAGTCTGTCTTCAGGCTACTGACTGCTGGCTGTGCCACCAGTGCCCTCCTCTGGTATTTATGAAGGTAGCATAAGGAACACAAAGTATCTGTTGGATACAGCCTCCACAGGAAAGCTGGAAGTGTGAGGGACAGACTCTGCTGCACAGCCCTGTGACTCAATCACATGTATTCACTTTTTTGAGAGACAAAAAGCCGTAACTTGTCATTTTCCAAGTCCATCTGTGAAAGTGACTGCTCATAAATGAAGCGATAACTATTTCCCTCTCTGTTCCAGATTGTTCGGCCATCAAATCATGCTACAATCCAGAGCATCGTAAAAGCAGTGGGAATCATTCCTGGCATCCCAGAACCCTGCTGCGTTCCTGACAAAATGAGCTCACTCAGTGTCCTGTTCTTAGATGAGAACAAAAACGTTGTTTTAAAGGTATATCCCAATATGTCGGTCGAAACTTGCGCCTGCCGATAAATTCATACAAACACATCTTTAACGAGACGTACGCATCCTGCCCGACTACACTGGGAAAGTTGTGAATGGGAAATGAATCCATTTGTGTTGATGAATGAATGCAAGCCTACAATTCTTCTACAGAAAGCATACAGAGAGACTAAAATGATACACATTCTGACCTGGAAGCATATGTCTTGCTGTCATCATTTGTCTTGCATATTCATCTTCCAGGAATTCAATACTTTTACAAATATCTTCCTAACCCACCTAGCCTGGTGTTTAGTGAGAAATTTAAATTTTTCCATAATCAAAGGACTAAAATATCTTTTTATATGCTATTTTTCTGACTATTTTATCTATTCAGTTAACCAAGAAGATGGGAAAGGAACTTGCAAAGGCAGGCTTATTTTAGAATATCACTTTTGTACACAAATCAAAACTTTTTGCCTAAAACACTCATACTCTTAATCTGCATATTTATACTGAAAAATGCTGTAATAAAGGGCTTAAAATGTATATTTTCTTCAGGATGCAAGTATACTGCACTGCATAAGCTTTCATATAAACAGTATGTTAATATACCCTTCCCTAATATATAATTTGTACTGCAAAAGACACATGTAATATCCCACACTTTTGGTTTGCTGGATAATTTCAGGTTGTTAAACATATTCTCTGAGTAACACATGCTATATAGTAATATGCTGAAATACTAAAAATAAAATAACCGAGATTTATATTTTTGTAAATTATACTTTATATCCTCTAGATTGTTACATGCTTTTAACAAAAGCTAATAAATTAAAGGTACAGTAGTATCTAAAAATAGTTGAATTGTCTTTCTATAAATGCACTGTTACATTCTGTTAATTAGATGGAAACATGTAAATACATGTTAAGCTTGTCATAATGCACCTCAATAGATTAAAGACAGAAGGGAATACTGTGATCATCCAGACTGACCTCCTGCATAGCACAGATCAAAGAACCTTGCCCAGGAGTTTCTGGTTTGAGCTTGGGAATATCTTTGAAAAACATGCATAAATTTGGCTTTAAAGATTTCATGTGACAGAATATCTCTACTGGACTACAAGTAGTTGTTCTGAAAGTTAGTGCTCTTTGTTCAAATGCAGTGGCTTAATCCTAGTCTGAATTTGTTGAGCTTTAGCTTCAATTCATGGATCTTACTGCAACCTACTTTATTAGATGCCCTTTATCTATTATCCACAATACTTTCACTGTGTATTTTTAGTATATAGAGCAGGGTCAAATTATATTTTGGCTAAGATTTAAATAGGTACTTTGATTTCTTATTCTAAGCCTCAAAAAATTTCTCACAGCTCTTTTCCAACAACAAATATCAAAATAGGACACAATATTTGGCAGTGGTTCCATTAGAATTCTTCATAGAAATAAAGTCTCTGCACCCCTCTAACTCCTGTACAATCCACTGTAGCCCTTGTAACTTAAGCACTCCTTCAAGAGCTGATGTTCCATCGTTGTGGCTGTCAAGCCTCTTTCTCCGTGTCCCTGCATGCCAGGACACTCTTGCCACATATTCCATTTTTACCCACCTCCTGTACAATAACATAGGCAGACCAGGAGCAGAACAAACTTCTGAAATCCGTGAGGTAGCACAGAGCGCAAGATATAAAGTGTTTCCTCCTGAAAAGACAGTCTAACCTTCTGCACTATCTTATCCCATTAAGAGTTATTTCATTTAGAAGAAGAATGTGACACACGCTACCTTCCAGTGAATGACTAACTGGAAGGCTCCTATGCTGCTAAGGTGCTAGATGACTTCTGCCACCAATATTCCGTTCTCATGTAATGCAGATTCACAGACAACAGAGATGTGTAAATGTGGTACTTCCTGCTAACCTACATGAAAGCAAGATTCGGTGCGTACAGTTGCTTGCTAGTTCCACCTAAACAGCTCTCAATAAGTAGATAGTTCTAAGGTACCTTGTAGTGCCTGCCAGTTATGACTGCCAAAAGATCGTGGATCCAACCAGGCATTTCTTCTTCTCCCGGAGTACTACAGTGATTTACACTGGACAAACCTTTGTATACTGTTGTTGTTAGAGATCTCCCTTAAAAATGTAGGGGTTTGTGTTTTTATAAATCATGAAAAACTCAATAACAGTTGAAAAAGTAATGCTAATGCATAAAGAAAAAATTAAAAGTTCTCAGAAATCCATCATTTATTCTATTGCTATGGAACAGCAATAAGCATAAAACTTTTCAAAGTATCTTAAGTTATTATCATTTTTCTTCTTTATGAAAATCTACCCTTTTCTGTAGATCTAGTCTTGCTCCCATTTAGCACCAGCTCTGAACAAAATGACATATTAGCTTAGTGTGCTTATGTTCTCATCTATTGTATTTTGTTTTCCTTAAGGAACCTTTTCCATATCTTGAATTAGTCCTTGGGTACAAACTTTCCTTCCAAGATGAGCGATTAGGAAAGAGATACCATCCTATGATCTAAGGTCTATAGGACATAAGGAAAAATGCTACTCCTATACTCACTAGGATACCTATAAAACTTTAAAAAGTTTAGCCTGCACTTAAAGGTTTATTGGCATAACTATGTTATTTAGCACGGGCAAAACAAAATTATACTTGTAAGTGGCACAGTTGTCAAGGGATGCCCTTATTACACAAGCAATACAATTCTCTCGTTAGTAAAGTTTATTTCAATTGCAGTTTAGCTGTACCAGTCAATTCTCTCCTGTGAACAAAGTCTTAAACCACTATTTGTTACTGCTTTCTGGGTCTTTGGTATGTGGATGTCTAATCTTCCTCTAGAAAAGGAAACTTTGCATTTGAAATGGCACAAACACAGTCAGCTGCTGCTGGAAGACACCGATACCCCTACTCTCTTGGTTCTAACAGATCTTTTGATTTCTGTGAACATCCAATAAGCCATTCCACTCTATGTTTAAATTTCTACAGAAAGGTACTAAGGTACTATTGGTAAACACTTAAAATAGCAGGTCAAGATAATTTCACTAACTAATCCTAAAAGAACTGAGTATATATTAATACGGGATGATTAAAACCAGATAAAACAGGAAAACAGCTGATACGAGCCAGCAAAGTGTTAAGGATATTTTTTTTTTTTCTAAAACAAATCCAACTTCATTCTTTGAGGCCACAGTTTAATTGCCAGAGGTAACAGCAACAGCTAGAATGTACTTAGGCTTTTGTGGAGCATTTCAATTCACTTGCACAAGGCTGCATAATTAAAAGAAACCACTGGACAATGTTAATATATTTGTGTATCACATGAATTAACAACTGTCTCACTGCCAAACCTCAAAGAGCAGCCTTCAAAAGGAATTGCCACTGAATGAAACTGTTCATTGTAAAGTTTCCGCAAAGCTGACACTTAGCCTGACACTATCTGACATCTTTATATAAGAACTAGAAGTCCATATATAACAGCTCCCACAGGATTTGCAGAAGACAGTGTTTAGGAGAGCGGTATTTATACAGATCACTTGATTTAGATGCACTTTATGTAATCAAAATTCATTTTAAGGTAGACAGGTGCAGAACTTAGTACCTAGGCTGTTCCCAGTAAAAGACTGCACCCATAACTCTTAAAGCCTTAACTCTCAAAGCCATAACTCTCAAAACAATTTTGGTGAATATCATGGACTTATGGCACCGTATAAGCATCCAGGGAGATGCTATGCAAAGAGAGCTAATGAAAGCTTTGAAAGGGTACACACTAAAGTAGTGAACCACATAAGGAAAGGAGATTTTTATTTCTGCACATGGCACTGATGGACTACCATTAGAAAACTATGTATAACCCCAGTGTTCACCTTTTCAAAAAGACATTCAAATTCTGAAAAAGACACTAAAAAGAAACAAAAACAGCTAGAGAAAATGTCTTATAATATGACTAAATAGCACAATCTGTTTATTTTATCAGAAAGTAAACTGAGATGTAACTTGGTTACACTGTACAAGTACTTTGACAAAAAGAAAATGCCAGTGTTATGGGGCTCTTTAAGCCAGCCAGGAAGTCACAAGAACTCCTGTCTAGAAGGCGAAGCCAGGCACAATGACATAGTAAATGAAGCACCATGTTTTTTAAGTCTAAGTGACAATTTTTTAGAGTAAGTGCTACAAAAATTGAAGAAATCTTTGATTCTTTGGTATTTTCAGATAAATTCTGGAGGCCCTTAAAAAGTTATGTTTTAGCCAAATACAAGTAATTGCGCTCTGCAAGCAGGTAGGAAACACAAAGGCCTTGAGTAAAACAGTCTTGCTATGCAGCAGACCAGGATCCTTTCTGACTTTACACCATAGGAACATAATTAACCAGCAGCTTGGATCCCAATTGTCACTTGAACAGACACCTAAGTGAGTATTTGAGCCTGGGCTCACTTTAAACACTGTGTATGCACTGCTAGAAAACTGGAGAAGAATGGACAGAAAGGACAAAATCTTGTCCGCATGTCTGCAAGGAGATTTTTTTTTAATGTAAAAAGCTCATAATACTGTTCAGACTTTATGGCATGTGTACAGAATGGATTGAATTCTGCTTAGAAAAAATGATACATTAATGGTACAGATAAACAACATGTATCGTTAGATTATATTATAAAGCATTCATTAAGATAAATAGCAAGTGATATTTTTGTCTATAAATAAACTAGGGTTTTTTCTTCTGTATCATGAGAAATTCTATCATCAGTCTTTTATTTTTGCTTTGGCTTATTCCTCTCGTGGATAACAGTATCTTCATAGATAATCTTCTATATCTTCATGGAGACCTTTTATTTTCCATGTGGCCTTAGAAGGCCTACTTCTGTCTTCATTCTGAGGTCGCTGAAATAATGACTGGTTATTCTTGGACTGGATTGACCATCAAGAATCTAAGAAATATATTACCTAAGATACTTTAAAAACAAGACTAAATTCCCATACACCACATGAGCCAAATTGAAAATGGACAAGCCTGCAAACAACATGAAGCAAACTTGACACAAAACAGATATTTCACTGTGTACAAACAATAGCTCTTGGCTGATAAACGGAAAGAAGTTTTAAGGGTGTTTGTATTGTCATGAGATCACATCTTGCAGAATCACAGGTCTCCACCAAATGATCAGAGATTTTCTCATGGCATGTGAATGGACTGTAATAAAGATTTGTGAGATGTTATTTACTAATAGCTAATAGAGTAATTTTGTTCCAGATCTCTGTTTTCTAGCCTTGATGAAAACAGTGTAATCTTCTACGTCCCTAAGAAAGCTTCTCTCTGTGTTGGCAAGGAAATGATAGAAGAGTGTAATTAAGCAATGATGACCCTCAAGTGAAATGTGGATTCTTTACAATATACAATGTCCTTCCCACCAGCCACATGTGTTTGTCAAATGTTTATAGAATCTTCATTAACTAAGAGCTTTACTAGATAACAGAAGCTGAAGCATGGCATCAATGACTCTGATAAGGGCAAGTGTACAACCAATCTGCTTGACAACTGACAAGAGGCTGGGGTTTGAAGCAGACTGCAAAAAGAACACAAGAAAGTGATTTGCAAAGGGCATTCCAGTTGTTTGCCTTCCATCTCCTTCCCTCTGTCTGTAATGAAACAAGATTTTTAAGCAGTTAAAAGACCCTTTTCCTCTTGTCTTTCCACCAGACAGCAAATACAGAAGAAATGCATTATTTTGGAGTATTAGCCGCACTGTCTGTTTTCAACATCATTGCCTGTTTGACAAGAGGCAAGCCTTTGGAAGACTGGAACAAGTTATCAGCAATGGGAAAGTCTGATGCACACTTTCATGATCCTGGGGAAATAGAAGATGAGACTCATTTCAACTTTAAATCTTTCCTGGAGAATACGAAGATGGATTTACTAAGGAGTTTGAATTTGTCAAGAGTCCCCTCACAAGTGAAGACCAAAGAACCACCACCACAGTTCATGATTGATTTATACAACAGATATACTGCAGACAAGTCCTCCATCCCTGCATCCAATATTGTAAGGAGCTTCAGTACTGAAGGTAGGAGAAGTCCTAAATAGGTGGACTAGAATTTTTAAAGAAGTACATGGACAGTAGGTACTCAGATTCTTTTGAAATTCAGAAGGAACTGAGCGCCTAACTTCCACAGATTCTTTATAAAAGAAAACAGCTTAAATTTTTTGATTATAGTGTTGCTCTGTAGTTTTTTTAATCTTTAAAAAAAAATGCAATGACCTTTATTTTATTCTTTGATATTTTTACTGTACAATACTATCTTCTCAAACTCATCAACTGAGATGATGCACTGAATAACGGTGTTTATATGAATCATGTTTCTCAAAGCTAGAGATTTGGGATTGAGGTTGAATGTTAGAATGCAAACTTTTGATCATCTATGATTGAGACATCAACATTAGAGAGCTCTTCTTCAAGGTGGGCTCTTCTCCTACTTAAAAACCACAGCAGCCAACTAAGAAATGTGTCTCTGCATCCAAGACAGTTAGAGTAGTGCTCCCCCAGAATTCTGGTTTAGATGAAAAGGGATAGTCAAGCTTATCTCAACTAAAAAAAATATGACATCCCTGTCTGTGTAACATTAAAGAGACTTTTAAAAGCTCCATCAAAAGAAAAAGTAAAAAAGTTTGAAGTAAATGCAATCCTTGTGATAACAATGGGACAGGGAGACTTGAAGCTTCTGTTTATATGAAAAACAGACATACACAGGTAACAGCACTACAGAGAACTCCAGATTCCCAAATTAGTGCCCCTTGTCCTGAAATGGAAAAAAACCTTAACAGTATGAGCTAGATAATGGTTTCCATATCTAGCTATCTAGGCTCTTTTCTCTGACTGCTTTAGTGGGTAAACACTGTGAAGAAGCATCAACATTAAGCAATTAAAATTGCCCTAAAACCCAGTCATGACTGAGTAATTGTCTTACATTGATCACCAGACAGACATCAGTCAGTGATGACTTTTAAACATTACCCATTCAATCTTCCAGCCAAATATTTGCCCCTCTCAAGGCAGAGTTGCTGGTACCACCCATAACTTTGCAGAAAAAACCTCAAAAAACAAAAAACAAAACAAAACAAACAAACAAACAAACAAACCCCAAACACACACACAAAAAAACCCCACCAAAACCGTACAAGCTCAGCGAGTCCAACCTGGAACAAACTGGGACCTGGACATGAAAGTAGACTACTTGGAAAGCAGCTTGGAATACCGGGAGTTTGGGGAAATAGAAATGTTTTTGAAAATCCTGCATTGAAACTGCAGGGACTGTCTAAATTGGGATCTGGTAATAAACCCTGCAGCTTCAAAGTTATCATAAGACAACAAAAGCCTCAGCACAGCTAGTTCTTAGAGACATTTAAATATGTAGTATACTTCTCTGTATTAGGATGGTAGCTCATCCCATTGCATCATGATAATAGGAAATTCATAGGTTTTTTTTAAGAATTCTTTGTGTAAAAGTCTGTTCAGAAATTGCTAAATCTGAACACTCCACAGGTGTCTTATTTATGTACTTAATACTGACCAGCATCATCCCCAGCTTGTTCTAGGCAGACTCTTTACGCTCCCTTCCATCCACGTAGTCACCTGACCATGCAATCTTGGTGAAAACACTACCAACACCAGGGACCTCCATTTCCACTTTTCACTTCCTGCCCTTGAAACTTGGCCAAAAGACAGTGTCTTTTTTTTTTTCTTTTTTTTTTTTATGCTGGGTAACCATGCTCTTATTTTACCCCCAAAATCCATTCTGAGTCTTTTAAAAGCAAGTTACTTGGACAGTCAGAAGCACTGTAACCACATGTTTTAATTTCCTATTGCAGATGTTGTTTCTTTAGCTTCACCAGAAGAAAATCCATTTCAGAAACACATCTTGCTCTTCAACATCTCTATTCCACGATATGAGGAAATCACCAGAGCTGAATTGAGAATTTTTATCTCCTGTCACAGGGAAGTCGGGTCTCTCTCTAGGCTGGAAGGCAACATGCTAATTTATGATGTTCTAGATGGCGACCACTGGGAAAACCCCAAAAGTACCAAATCTTTCCTTGTCTCCCACAATATCCAGGAGTGTGGTTGGGAGATGTTTGAGGTGTCCAGCGCTGTGAAAAGATGGGTCAGGGCAGACAAACTGAAAACTAAAAACAAACTAGAGGTTGTTATAGAGAGTAAGGCTCTGGGTGGTTTCACTTGTGGGAAGCTGGATATCAGTGTTACTCCTGACACTAAAAATCTGCCCCTGTTAATAGTGTTCTCCAATGACCGCAGCAATGGGACAAAAGAGACCAAAGTGGAGCTCCGGGAGATGATTGTTCATGAACAAGAAAGCGTACTAAAGAAATTAGGAAAGAACAACACTTCATCTGAAGAGGAAGAACAGGGAGGGGGGAAGGCCATCACTGGGCCCCACCAGCATTCCTCCAGAAGCAAGAGAAGCATTGGAGCCAACCACTGCCGGAGAACTTCCCTCCATGTGAACTTTGAAGAGATTGGCTGGGACTCCTGGATCATCGCACCGAAAGATTATGAGGCTTTTGAGTGTAAAGGAGTTTGCTTCTTCCCTCTGACAGATAACGTTACTCCAACAAAACATGCTATTGTCCAAACGCTGGTTCATCTCCAAAATCCAAAGAAAGCTTCCAAGGCCTGTTGTGTTCCAACCAAATTGGATTCAATCTCCATTCTTTATAAGGATGATGCTGGTGTGCCCACTTTGATATATAACTATGAAGGGATGAAAGTGGCGGAATGTGGCTGCAGGTAGTATACATGGCAGAATCTCTAAGAGTAAGAATACCCCCCTTTTTCTGCTCTATGTAAATCTGTACATTAGTGATGCAAAGGAAAATCCTTGCAAACAAGGTTTGGAGTAGGGTATAGGGCTGGTTGTTGTTGCTGCTTTTTTTAAAGGAAAACTGGCATCTAAAGAATAGCGATCATTGTAAATAACCTGCATTATATATCATGGCAAAGCCAATACTGGATTAAAATATTGTGTGATTGAATGAACTACACATTATTGGGCAACAGGGACACAACGTGAATACCTTATTTCAACTTTTCTGTTTAATCAATTCTGTTTAGGTTACAAACTGAAGGATTTTCAATGGGGCTTTAGAATGCCCTGTAAATGTTTAATAGGTATTGAAATCTAATTCTCTCAGCCAACTCTGACATTTTCAACTTCTGTAAAATTCAGTAAACAGAATTTACTCTGCATGGTGAAGTCAGGAGTCCAAGTCCTGCAAGCCTTTTCTCGTATCAGCAAACTCAGAGGCTTTTACAGGCAAATTATTTACTCCTGTAAGTGAAAATTTGCAGTATTCAAAACAGGAGAGACTCCCAGTCTTATTTCATCCCCAAGTTTCCTTCTGTGGGTAGCAGGTGAATTGGCTTCAGCTTTCTTATCCTCAGCGTCCCTATTTTTACCCCTTTATGGCACATACTTGAATGATAAGAAGTGCAGCCTTCCGCTTCTAAGACAGTGTTTCTTAGGAGGAACAGCAACCCTTATCTCCGCACAAAGATAAGGAGCCACTTTGACCTACTGCATATTCTTAGTATTTCTTTGCAAGAACATGCAGTCAAGCGACGTTCAGCCTCAGAAGCTGTATCCTAAGAGCGGTGGGGGTTAGCAAAGCTCCTCACTTTTGAAAAGCCCAGGCTACTTATTTAGAGGCCTAAATATGTTCTTTGGAGTCTGACATTAGGCTCTGACTTTTTTAAAATTTCTTCTTAGGACAAGCTCTACTTTACATACAAAATTCTTTCACCCCTTAGAAGTCTGGGAAAAACTGAAAGCTTCTATCTGTGTTCTATGAGACTTACACTGCTCTATGGCAAATACACTATCATACAATAGTTCTCCTGACTTCAGTTGTATTTTCACTAAACAATCTTTCCTGCAATTAAACTCCCTTTGATTCTAATTAAGGTTTTGCCTGTACAAGAACAGACAAATTGTTTTCTGTTGGTTTCAGGTGATAGGTGTAAATGCAGTCAATGCTACCATAGTCTGCCTCACTTCTACTCCTCCACTAACTTACACACATACACACCAAAAAAAAAAAATCTATGAGAGAACACTTTTGATCCAAACCCAGAGCAAACTACACATCTGTTCAAAATGGTGAAGAATATTGATGAGGCAAAAATCTAAACAGTAGCTTAATGTATGGAAGCAACAGGATTTAAATGGATACATATGTTTTAAATTAGGGCAGCCTGTGGGCAAGACGAATTCATTTGGCATGAACAGGTCAGCTTGAAATCTAATACATAGTTTATTTACTATTGTTAACTTAATACAGAGCAAATAGCAGGTGAGTGTGAGCAGGGTGGCTGTAATTCTATCAAGAACTACTGGTTACATCACAAACCATGAGCACAAAGCACGATTCACAAGAATCCTTGGACTGATTTATAGTCTTTTCCTTTAGAACTGGGCTGCAATTGGATCAGATTCGAGGTCTGAGTCCATGCAAACTCCATCCATCTATCGCTATGTGTCATTAACCTCTTAAGCTTCCTGTGGCAGTCCTCTCATTTTACCACTCCCCACTGGCTTCTGTCATCTTACAGTCATGGTTATGTCTTCCTCCTTTCAGAACCCCCTCTCTTCTCTCCCTGTTTTGTTCATGCCTCTTTAACTCATAACATTTTGCACAACTTCTCTTAATCAAGTAAAAGAAACCACCAAACAAGCACTTAGTGTGATCCCATTAGAAAAGTTATTCAGACATGCGTCAAGGTAATTGTAGCTGTGTGGCCGTAAGTCATCTAAACACGAAGTCCTTGTTTATATTTTGACTTCACTGAATACAGGACTTTGTCCATAATTAAATGAAAAAGTAGGGAAAGGAAAGACCAGTCCCCACATGCTCACAGAGAGAAATTCTCAAGAATCAAATCTTTTCTTTTTCTTTTTTTCCACATTCTGAAGTCAAACATTGATCTTTGTTCCCAAGCTTACATGGAGGGGGAAAGAAAGAAAAAAGAAAAAAAAAAAAAAGCATCAAAGCCATTTTTGGCTTAAAAACTCATATCCTAGCTATGCTATCGGAATTCCAGAGAAACTCTACAGATCCTGTCCCAAAACTGGACTACAAGTCGCTTTTGTATTTCAACCAAAAACATTAGTTGCTCTTCCAGACAGCTTTAATGATCACATTCCCTTAGGCTTAACATTTTGGTTGGTATGGTAGTAAAATGAAACATGAATCTTTCCATAGGGTGATGACCAGGGTCAAGAAGAAATGAGAACCCAGTAGTGGCTACAGATGCTACCTACAGCATGGCTGAAGTGTGTATCAAATTGATGTTTGGTTTTACATTGTAAATTTAGCAGCTTGATTTATGTAGTTTTTAACATTTGTCTTAAACAATTGCTCAAGTTCCCTTGAGTTGTGTTTTGACTGCTTTGGGATGCAACGCATCAGCCAGGTGGCCAAGACGTGGTAGAAAGTTTGCAAAGAGGAAGCAAAGCACCTTCCCCTCTATTTCAAGCCCCGTCTCATCATTGGATTCTGAACGTCAACCAGCAGCTTGCAGCTACTGAGGTGCAAGCTGGGGCTTGCGCACTGTCCAGCAGATGCACAGTTAAAATTAAAACTTACTTGTTTAAAACAAAGTGGCTGGAACACAGCCTCCTGCTCAGGCCTATTAGCTATCTGTCTAACAGCCCTGTTAACATCAGAATCACCAGCTGACTCCACAGCCAATTTTAAGGCTACCCTATAGCACTTCAGTCTTAATAGATAACATGGTAAGCTGGTAGAAGCTGGTCAGGAGATATAGCTGTGGCTATTTTTACACAGCTTCCCACCCTTTCTGTATACACAGGAGGCCCAATGTCCTCTGATCTCATCCCCTCCTCTGTGCCATGTCCCAACGCAGAACAGCAGTTGCAACTTACCACTTAACAACACTGCACCAGCTATCACTAAAGTCTAAAAAGACCTCCATTTTCACTGTTCTTTTCCACAGATGAAGAGGCAATGGCCTCACGGAAATCTGGAGGTGTTCAGCAGGTATCTGCCAAGATAACTTTATACTGGAAAGATCCTGACAATACAGAAATGTTAAGCTAGAATTGCCAATTCCTGATACTCCAAATAATAGGTTTTAGACTGCCTGTCAGTGAAGCTTATAATTTCAGCCACAATTGTGCTCTAACACAACTAATGCTGTTCCCAGACCGCGGCTGCTCCCAAACCGCAGCTGATTTTTCTCTCCAGCCTCCTCAGAGCCTGGCCATTACCATGGAGGTGCATGGCCATGCACCATGTAGGTCCACGTGAGCTCCAGGAGGTACCAGCACCTTGCTGTAGCTCCTCATACACAGCACTGAACTGAAGTTTGCTACTGCAAAGAGCTGAAGGGTACTGAGGGGAACACAACAAGCTGGCAAAGCCAACGAGTAGTAAACGACCGATGTCTGTGAGGCAAGACCCCATCTTTAAATGGCGTAACAACAGCTCCACATCCCTTCTGGCTGCTCAGAACAGCTAACAGGACACTGACGACTAACCACCACACGGATTAACTCCCCAACGTACCATTTGTTGTGTGTTTAGCAGAGATAAAACCAGGTCAGGTCCCTCTGCAGGCTTGAGAGCGCGAGGCGCTCTGCGGGGCGGGAGGCTCTGACGGCAGGTGCCTGAGGTGCAAATTTCCTCAGTGCACCTCGGGGCTGGCCGGGACTCACAAGCCGCCTCAGAGCCATCTTTGGCCTCTCTTCAGCCTCCGGTGCTTTATCCAAGCTCTGTCCCCATGCTGCCCCGGTGCCATGGCTGGGCCGTGGGGGACCTCCAGACCGCAGCACCTCTGGCTGCGAGAGGTCTCCGTGCTGCCTTGGCGCCATCTTCAGGCTGCCTGGTGCTTCTGCACCAGCTCTCTTCGTTACTCCTCAGCCGCCTTTCTTCCACTCATTTTCGTAGTCTTCCTCACATGGTATCTTAAAATCCCTCACCTTGAAGGTGCCTCCTGCCATCTCCCTCTGGGCTGCCCGCAGCCTTTTTTTACCCTCTCCATGTCTCTGAGCTGCCCCGCTGCCATCTCTGCACTGGCTGCTGCTTCCGGGCTGCCTCAGCAACAGGCCGTCGCCTCAGAGCCGCTCCTGTTTTTTTCTCCTCTCCCTTAAAGCTTCTGCTGGACCATCAGCCTTAATTCAGCAAAAAGCCTCACAGGAGAATGGCTTCAGTGTAGCCCTGGAAAATGGGACACCTTGATGCCCTCACCCAGGCGTGTGGTTTCGCTGGGGCCTGGCAGACCCGCCATTAGCCCTCACAAAAGCCTTGGCACTGGCCCAGCACACCAGCAGAGCTGCGTGAGACGTCCCGGCTGCCTGGGCCTTGGTACCGGGCTGGCAACCAAAACTTCTGATCCGGCAATGAGGGAGAAACCTAGTTCTTTACAAGAAACTAGGTAGCTTAAGATAGCAACAGCTGGTCTGGCAGGACACGCTGGGCATTCCCATCCGCCATCAGCAGGGCACAGTCCGTAGGAACTGCTTTGGTGGCAGCCATTCGCGGTGCCTGGCCATTAAACAAAGGCTACCGTGGATGACCGGAGTTCTCACTGTTCAAGCAATGACCTCAGGATAGGAGGGCTCTTGATGCGGTATGTAATATTCGCTATTAATTATTGGCTAACTCTTTGGTGCACCATGCTTTAACACACGTGTAAATCTGTCAGAAATGTAGGATCTAAGGAACACAGGCAATATAATGCAAGCACATAATAGACCAGTTCTCCAAGGACTGCACATCAATTTCTCCTTTTTGTTGAAAAATTACTTGCCAAAATTCAAAACTATGTTCCTGAATTAGTTCAGGCTTTATAGCTGCCATGCATTTTCCTGAAGCTCTCCTGAATCCCCTGCTTACCTGGAGAGCGGCAGTTCATCTGGGCAGCAGAGCTGGTCAATGTGAGTTTATCACAGCTGTGCTCTGTGAGCTGTGATGACTCTCCACCTGCTCCTGGCTGAAATTAGACGGGTTTCAAAATGGGAATATACATTTTCTACCCTCCCCCAGCCTTTCAATAAAAATATAGTCGTCGTCTTCTTTTTTTTTTTTTCCTTTTCTCTTTCTTGGTCACTGTAAAAAGACAGAAGGGAATGGAAGGAGAGTGAAGGGGAGAGAAGGGGAAGGGAAAAGGAATATTAACAGAAGAAAATCAAAATCCAGTACAAGAACAGAAGAGAAAATAGAGTCTTAGACCATACTTGTGCAATCCAGTCATGCCTGTCACAGACAGCCATGAAGTAGCACTGACCCAGACTTGTACATCTATAAAAGGCAGCAGAGGTTTGTCTAGAAATACTTACCAAAGTCCTGGAAGCATGAAGTATTTCATTAGCATAGTCCTGGGCTTAAGCTAATAAACCCTTCCTCCCACTATTTAGGAGCCAAATATCCCCTTTACATTAATTCTAATTCTTACATGTAATTTAAAATATGGCTGCATTAGAACGCTCTACTAAAACAAAAGGAGTTTATTTTCCAAATTTCACCTTTATGCTGTGGGCATTCCTGCCAGTGAAAAAACTGCTTCTGCTGCCACCTTCAGATGAGCCTCCTGCTACTGCGGTTTATCAGTGACCAAATGATCTACATGGGCCTGATGAGGGAATGGTGAGATCAGCCACAGGTCAGAACCAAGGATTATTGCAGCAAAATGTGTAAAGCAAAAAATATATAGCAAAACATTTTATCTTGCTCTTGTGGAAGCTTTTTAGCATGTGATCTGAGTGATGCAGACGAGTCTGGGACAGATAAAAGAAAAAACCTCTTCTCAGAGTATGTGGGAAGTTCGTACCCAGAGGAAGTCAGAAAATGAAGTACTTGTGGACGGATTTTAAAGGATCATAAATTTTTACGAGTTATAAAAGCTAGAGCTAGGCCTGAGCTATTGAGTTCAGCTCAAAACTGAAATCAAAATAGGAATTTGACTTGGGTTATATTAGAAATTAGAAATGATAGTAGAGTTACATTTTGGATCTTAGTACTCAGCGTTCAATGAACAAACTTGCATTAAACAATATGTCTGATAAAAGTTTAAGCTCTATGTACTAAGAAATGAGTAAATAAATTGCCTTTCTCCAAAGCTTCAGGTATCCACACCACAAAAGAAAGGATTTTTACCTTCTAACACCATCGATAAATAACTATCAAGGTAGCAGTGAGTGATACATGTCACATTGAATTCAGGGCAAGAGAAATAGATTGCTGAACAGATCCAGTGTGAAAAAATACTTTTTTCCACTGTCATAACTTTTTAAGTCATGCGTGTTGGGAAGATCATTCATTTTACATTCACGTTATGAAGCTAGTTTTGTTTCTGTGCACTAGTGATGAAGTACATGAGGAAGAATATGCATCTGAACTTGAGAAATAAATTGAACTGTGGAGTGTTGCCATATCTTATTTTTTATTGGGTAAAACTAATCACAACCCTGTATATATTTCTCAAAAACCTAGCTTCATAAAAACCTCAGCTACAGTTTCAAGCCCTTCTGATATGAAAATCTTTAGAACATGACACAATGCGCAATAAATGTTAGAAAAACAGAAAAAAATTCTTTTTTTTAATCTTACGATTTTACAACAGTCACAGGCAGGAAAGGGCTATTTCATGTTTTTTAACCTCTAGATAAGGCCTCACTGAAGAAAAATACTGTGAATCTGGACATACTTCCTCAAATGCTAGGAAAAAAAATTATATCGTGAGTTTAGCAGTGGATGTATAGAACTCATTTAGATATAGAAGGTAATTATCTGGCACATATCCTGATTAAAAATGCTCAGTTACTGTCTGTTACTGCCTCCTTTCTGAGAATGATCTTCATGGCAATTCATCTATGTCTGTAACATTCAGAATAAGATGAAGTGACTGTTAAGACCTCATATATAACATCTGTAACACTCTCTAATACCCTTTGCACAGCAAGTTGAAACTGAGGTAATTTGTGTAACGCTTTGTCATTTCAAGTTTATTAGTTTCTGTTCTAAAAGCAGAAAGTGGCAGAGAAGAATGCAGTGAAAAAAAGGCCTTTTAAAAAAATATGATTGCTTTTAAGATTTGTTGCAATTTAAACAGCAGAATGAAATTACTTTTAAGAAATCAATAAAATATTCATTTCTGTAGTTTTATGGTAAATAATTTAACTTTATTTCCACCATTATCCCATACTTGTTAAATAGTTTCATATAAATATGAGTGTCCATTAAGTACTAGGTATACTCCATAAACATGCAATGTCATTATCTGGTATAGAAAGCTGCATGCTTAAAGCTACTGTACAGACAGGCAGAAATAGAGATCCATCCTGACATATTCTTAGGGACATGGATTATTGTACTTTTTTTCCCAATTCCTGTCACAATGGATCCATTTTGTAACCCTGCTCCTTGGCTCCTGGGCATGCTGTCCTCCAGCACCCAGCAGGAGTAAAAAGAAGAAACAAGAAACAAGAAAAGGGGACTCATGCAAGAACCCAGTAGGCGAAATATCTAACCCTTCCATATTTACACATTTTCACTTCATTGCTTTAGATCATACATATGTTTTCTTTATCCTTATGCTTTGTTTCTATCATAACAAAATTAGTCTATATTTTTTCCTTTCACAGTAATTGAAATTTGTTGGAACACTCAAAAATTGCTGATACTAAAGTAACATTAAAATGTTAAGCGTGCCAAAGTGGGAGATGTCAGAATTCAGATCATCTATGCATCATCTCCCTCTTGGTTGTATGCATTAATTACACAATAATGTTTTTATTTAAGACATCCACTGCCTTAGTCAGTGCACAGAGCACATTGTGCTTAAGAATAAAGTTGGGAATTTACGGAGTACAATATCTTATCTCTTGACTTGATTGTCTTAATATATGCTACAGTGTGTGCTATTATTCCTGTGGTAACGGCATTTAGAGCCCTTATCAGAGTTTGGAAGTAAAGGTAGGGTATGCGGTAGACATTAATGTAGCAAAAGATATCCCTTGCCCCAAAAACTTGGCAAGCTAGACAAACAGAAGAGCTGTGGGTTAGAAAAGCACTAGAAATCAATGTGCCCAGGGTCCTGTCCACTGTATTGGCCACATGAGAAATTAATGCAACTCTGGCAATAAATCCTGCAGCTCAAAAGTCAATTTCTGGACAAAGTGTGGTTACGCTGGAGAGTTTCCATTCTGGCTACCTTGGCCCTGGACTACTGGATTATTCTTTGGAGAAAGAAAGCAAGAAGAGCAATTGAAACTGGTGATAATGCCCAGGAGTTAGGTTTGTGATGGATGTCACACATTGTCACAATATAGAACAGCCATGCAGAATTAAGAAGATAAACCAGATCTGAGTCTCACTGCTTCTCTACCAATGAGGCACAGAGAATGTTGCTGTGGCGCACTTGAAGCTTAATTACCTTTTTATACATTATCAACAATAATTTCAACTATATCCTAGGCCTCTCCTCTGACAAGGGAAGAGGCAAGCTTTTTTAAACTAGGTTTTTTTACAGATGATGGCACAGCCTGGTTGACAGAGATATCTGTGATTATAACGTCAAGTTTTACAGCTTTTGCCATAGAGCAGTCCTTTCTCTAATGGTCTCTTAGACCAATTTAATTGTTCCATTTGAGGGATTTACATCGTTTGTACACTTACATACACAGACACAAATCGACCGTGGGATGAAATTATACTTGCGTATATAGATGAGGCTGTTCCTATATGGACATGTTAAAGGAAGGGACTTCACAAAACTCCTTTATTACTACAACTGAGTGACCCAGAAAGAGGACTGCAGTAAACTTTGTTCATAGGAGTGTCAGGCTTCACTCATGACACTCACACGTGGCACCAACAGAGTGCACCTAGCCAGGGCAGACCATCTTTAGACTTCTCTGCACGTGTATTCGTATGGAGCAACAAGTGACGTTTTGAAAACAATACAAACACATGCTCTTCCATAGTCTATTCTTGCAGCTACCTGCAGCAAGCAAAATGTCTGGGGTAGCAACTCATTTCAGACTTAAAGCCAAGAATCTGTTCCTGTATGTCTTTGACATGTCATACTGGAGCTCTGAATGTTGACAACTCACATGCGTACAGCCTGCAGCTGCATCCCACATATTCTGATCCTCTTTCAAACTCTTAATACAATAGGGTCTCAAATACATTGTGAGCGGAAGAAAACAACCCCCCACGTTCTATTTTGGTATGTTGAGCCTAAAGTCTATTGGCTGGGAGCTGTCATCAGACATGACCATATGTTACTCAACGGTATTACAAGTAAATCCTAATTGAGTGCAAATTATGAAGATTAAAGTCACCTCAGATTTAGCTGTGTTATGTTGAGGCAAATGTATTTCAAAGTCCTGTTTAAAATGCTGCAATTCTCAGCACAGAAATTAACAGGCTGTCATTACCTTGGATTTTATGAGCTGTTCTAAATGTCTGGAGTTCCTTGTTTAGAGCCTTTAGTCATAGAATGTAAGAACAATCCTTTGCAGCTCAGACTGAAAAACACCAAAGACAATGTATTGTCAACAACTTTTGAAATAAATATTAAATATTGATACAACTAAGTCACTGAAGAATCTCCTGGTATAAGCTTTTCATAAATAGTGGCAAAAGACTGGATGACTGCTTTTCTAATTGTGGTTAAAATCAAAGTTTTTCTTTTAAGCAATCCATTGTCAGGATAAGACAGGACCAGTTTATAACAGGCAATGCCTTACCTTTTGGAAACAATTAACTGCCAGAAAGATCTTCCTTGATGACTGAAGTTTATTACTGTTTCATAAGAGCTCTGTAAAGTAGTAAGAAGCTGAACTTCATCTATTGGTGCACTTTGGATGATGTACTCCATTTTAATGAGATTAAAGGTTTAATGCAGATAAAAGATTTTTATCTGTCCAGTGCACCTGGATTCAACACAGGGATTTCAGTGTGATTCACAGAGAGTCATCGGAGAACTACATTCATCTTGATCAATAAGAGCTTCTGACTTCTTCTTTTCTATTCCATACAAAACCAAAATGACCAGGACACATTTCTTCCTGTTTTCAGCACTGCTCACGTGGAGCATACCTGCTGAGGAAATCTTTCAGCCAACTCTAGTGCTGGACATGGCTAAAGTCCTTGTGGATAACTACTGCTATCCTGAAAACCTAGTGGGAATGCAAGAAGCCATTGAACAAGCAATCAAGAGCGGGGAGATCCTGGACATCTCAGATCCGAAAATGCTGGCCAGTGTCTTGACAGCTGGAGTGCAGGGTGCCCTGAATGACCCAAGACTGGTGATTTCCTATGAGCCATCACTGCATGCAGCTCCCAAACAAGAAGCTGAGGCTTCCCCCACTCGTGAACAACTCGTGAGTCTTATTGAGCATGTGGTCATGTATGACAAGCTGGAGGGCAATGTTGGCTACCTGAGGATTGATTATATCATAGGACAGGAAGTTGTGCAGAAAGTTGGAGCTTTTCTGGTGGACAAGGTTTGGAAGACACTGATAGACACATCTGCCCTGGTGATAGATCTTCGTCACAGCACCGGGGGACAGATTTCTGGCCTCCCCTTCATCATCTCATACTTGCATGAAGCAGACAAGATGCTGCATGTTGAGACGGTATACAATCGGCCCTCCAACACCACCACAGAGATATGGACACTGCCAAAGGTGTTGGGAGAGAGATACAGCAAAGACAAGGATGTCATTGTTTTGATCAGCCGCCACACCACAGGAGTGGCTGAAGATGTGGCTTACATCCTCAAGCACATGAACAGGGCTATCACTGTCGGGGAGAAGACAGCTGGGGGCTCACTGGACATCCAGAAGCTACGTATTGGCCCCTCCAATTTCTATATGATGGTTCCTGTGTCACGATCTGTGAGCCCCTTGAGTGGGGGTGGACAGAGCTGGGAGGTGAGTGGGGTGCTGCCATGTGTGGCTACTGAGGCAGAGGAAGCCTTGCAGAAATCCCTGGACATCCTGGCAGTGCGCAGAGTAGTGCCTGGCACCCTAATCCACCTCACTAAGATATTAAAGGACTACTACAGCTTAGTGGAGCGGGTTCCAGCATTGCTGCGGCACATCATCACCTCTGACTTCTCTTCTGTGCAGTCAGCAGAGGACCTGGCCTCCAAACTCAACACTGAGATGCAAACCTTGTCTGAAGACCCCCGCCTGTTGGTCCGTGTCATGATGCCAGGCGAAGCTGCTGTCCCCCCTGTTGAAAAGCCAATTGCAGTGGCAGCCAACTTACCTGACAACGAGCAACTTCTGCATGCATTGGTAGATACTGTCTTCAAGGTGTCAGTGCTGCCAGGCAATGTTGGCTACATGCGCTTTGATGAGTTTGCAGATGCCTCTGTGCTTGCTAAGTTGGGACCTTACATTGTCCACAAAGTGTGGGAGCCCCTCCAAAATACAGAGAACTTGATCATGGACCTACGTTATAACCCTGGAGGCCCTTCCTCCTCTGCTGTGCCTCTGCTACTCTCCTATTTCCAAGATCCTGCTGCTGGCTCTGTCCATCTCTTCACAACCTATGACAGGCGCACCAACCACACACAGGAGCACAACAGCCAGGTAGAACTGCTGGGCCAGCCATATGGGGCTCAGCGTGGCATCTACCTGCTCACCAGCCACCACACTGCTACGGCTGCTGAGGAGTTTGCTTACCTCATGCAGTCCCTGGGCCGTGCCACGCTTATTGGTGAGATCACAGCAGGAAGCCTCTCACACACCCGTACCTTCCCTCTGCTGCAGCCTGAGCAGAGAATAACCCGTGGCCTAACTATCACAGTTCCTGTTATCACCTTCATAGACAACCATGGGGAAAGCTGGATGGGCGGAGGAGTTGTGCCTGATGCCATAGTGTTGGCTGAGGATGCTCTGGAGAAGGCTGAAGAGGTGCTAGCTTTTCACAAGAACATGGGAGTACTTTTGGAGGGTACTGGGCAACTCTTAGAAGCTCACTATGCCATCCCAGAAGTGGCTGGTAAGGCCAGTGCTATGCTCAGCACCAAACGGGCTCAAGGAGGTTATCGATCAGCTGTAGACTTTGAGACATTGGCTTCCCAGCTTACCAGTGACTTGCAGGAGGCCTCAGGGGACCATCGGCTTCATGTCTTCCACAGCCATGTGGAGCCAACACCAGAAGAACAGCTTCCCAACATGATTCCCAGCCCCGAGGAGCTAAACTACATCATTGAGGCACTCTTCAAAATTGAGGTATTGCCAGGCAACCTGGGCTACCTTCGCTTTGACATGATGGCTGAGGCAGAAACAGTGAAGGCCATTGGACCCCAGCTGATAAAGATGGTATGGAACAAGCTGGTAGACACAGATGCCATGATTATTGACATGAGGTACAACACAGGTGGCTACTCCACTGCCATCCCAATACTTTGTTCCTACTTCTTTGAGCCTGAGCCTCGGCAACATCTCTACACTGTCTTTGATCGTAGTACCTCCCGTAGCACAGAGGTGTGGACTCTCCCCCAAGTCGCTGGCAAAAGATACGGCTCCCTCAAGGACATCTACATCCTAACAAGCCATATGAGTGGCTCAGCAGCTGAAGCTTTCACTCGCTCTATGAAGGATCTACACCGGGCCACAGTTATTGGTGAGCCCACAGTAGGTGGTTCCCTCTCAGTGGGCATTTATCGTGTGGGTAACAGTTCTCTATATGCCTCCATCCCCAGCCAAGTGGTGCTCAGCCCAGTCACCGGCAAAGTGTGGAGTGTGTCTGGGGTGGAGCCACACATCACCGTCCAGGCCAGTGAAGCCATGGCTGTAGCTCAGCACATTGCCAACCTGCGTGCCCAGGTGCCACAGATACTGCAAACTGTAAGCAAGCTTGTGGCCGATAATTATGCCTTTGTGGACATTGGGACTGTTATAGCTTCCAACCTCACCAAGAACATCAACAAAGATGGTTATAAAAGGATTAATACGGAAGAGGAGCTGACCAGGAAGGTGACTGCCAACTTGCAAGCTCTTTCTGATGATGAGCACCTGAAATTACTCTACATCCCTGAACATGCCAACGACAGCATCCCAGGGATCATGCCAAAACAGGTACAGTGGTCTTGTACCGGCTATACTGATGCCAGCTAGAATGGGAGCACTGAGTCAGATATCTTATCTTGTTTCTAGCCTACATGATAAACTCACCGGGATTAACCTGTAGCCAGAAGAGAAGCCAGTGCCTGAGTAAGCTTTAGAGGCTGAGGTCCCTCTGACACTTAGGCAAGTCAGGGTAGTAGCTTGTGATAGTAGATGGTACTTCTGGATGCATGCAATTTGAGAACAACCTTCAGGCTGTAAACCCCTTTCAGTTGCCATCTCACACAGGCAAACGTGCAGGGCTTTGCGGTGAGCGGGAAGATACCTCATTGTCTCTTTGATTCTTTCTTTACTATGGCTTTTCAAGCATAATAAATTAATGCAGAAACCCACTGGTTTACAAACCGAGTTTGTAATTTAAGAAAAATTTGGTTGGACCAGAGTAAATGCATGCAAAACTTGCCACCACATACTCTTTTATGGATTTTTCTATATAAAATTGCTGTACCTGACTTCTATTACACCAGAATAACAAGCAACTCCTTTGCTAGTGACAGTGGAAAGCTGTTCTGATTGTACCTTGTGCTCAGCATCAGATGGTTTCCCAGTGACCTAGAAACACTTTGGAAGAAGTATCTGCGTGGAAGTTAGGTGACCCCAGGGAGAAATTGATTTTTAATAATCTACTTTTGCCCTTGCTGTGTGGTTTGCGTAACAGTCTGTGCTTTGTTCTGAGCCTGGGTATTTATACACTGGTCTGCCTTGGCAATCTTTCTTGTTCATTGTTGTGTTGGAGGGAGCTCCCAGGAGCACTTGTTAAAATTCCATCTTCAAATTAAAGGGAGGGTTAGGATAACCTGATCCCTTTCTTGGATGGAGTTAACTCCTTTCTGGCTACTGCTCTAGCATGGCTATCAGAGACATCTTTTCCCCAGGGACTCATAAAATTACTTTTGGAAGAGAATGTATTTGCCTTTGCAATGAACCAGAGTATACCAAGTGTCAGGTAACTATTAAATGTTTCCTGGGGGAGGAAATCTGTGTGCTTCCACCCTCTGAAGTTTTTGGCATGCATGATTTAAAGTGAGCCTGACCTTTGTGGTATTATCTCCAACACTAAGGTCAAGGACAAAGTCTAAGCATTGCTGGGGAGTACATTTTTTTCAAGTTTGTTAACCAAGAGATGCCGGCCCCATTCTTGGCTCTAAGCTTAGATGGAAATAATTTATTAAAGGATTTTTCTATTGCATCACTTTCTTTCCCTCCTACATTTGTTGGGTGTAGAAAACTTCACTCTGAAGATGTTTTTGACAAAGCTCCCTGCTACATTATTAGCAATATATCAGTAGTGATACATCATAATTTCTCCCCATTCTACAAAGTGGGCCCACCTTGCAAATTAGTCAGTGTTTTCACTGAAGACTGTTAATGGATATTTTGGGCTATTTTTACTTGTTCCAACTTTACTTACTTTATTCAGACATTGAATAGTTTGGAACAGGATGTACAGGACAAATAACTTATTTGTCACATGACACAAAATTCTGATCCTGATAGAGCTAGTGAGGAAATGCCATTATACTAATTAACGCCTCAGTTTACCTCAGCTCTTTGTCAAGCAAAATGATTGGAAGAGGTCAAGGATACATCTGTAAGAAGGAAATCACATCAGTGTGGATGAAAATCAGGACAAATGTAAGCTTTCTTCAAGGGCAGATAATGTATAAATAGCAGAGGAAAAGCACGGGTCTCTTATGAAGATAAAAGAGTTTCTAAAGGTGTATGCATTCCCTCATAGTGCTTGAGGAAATCAGGAGGCAGAGAAATGAGAGAGCAGTGCTAAGGCATTTTAAGGTGAAAAAGGGTAAGTGAAAAAGACGTATTGAGGTAAAGGCTTTTCCTTGCAATAGAGGTGAATGAAGATTCACCTCTTTCACAGAGCACTGGGCAGTAAGAGTACTTCAATTTCCTGCCTACCTTTTGCAGGGCCAAGAGGGATGCTTTCTGTAGAACATTTCAGGAGTACCCCACACCAATACCCCAGAGAGCAAATGCCTTAAGATTACAGTGAAGTTTATGTGATTCATGGCTAATTGCACTGTTTGTTATTCATTGCACTAATTGCATTTGTAAATTTATTTTTTTTTTTACAGTCCTATACATGGACATAGTGTGTCTTTTAATCTGTATCACATTTATTCCTCAAAGCCTAAGAGCTAGTTTTTCTGTTGTGCTACCTACCTTCCAAGCCACCCTTTCCCTTCACAGTGGGATTTTCTTGATAATGACCTTGACAGTGAAGCAGATCCAACACAATTAAATCAAAGTGATGATGAATAACTGCAGAAAGGATGGGATGGGACATAGGAGACAGACAAGTGAAATGCATGTAGACCTTTGCATCTGCTACACTAGAATAGCTGCTGAAGCATAATACAGGGTAGTGAATGTGTTTTCTCTATGACAGCAGCAAGGTCAATGCTGGCCGGGGTTGTCTGTTGCATAAATGCCGCTTTCCAAAGTCAGACTTCCCAGGGGCAAATATTGTACGTATTGTTTGTGATTCAGAAACTAGTATTTTTCTTATAAAGCAGACCTCTGTAAACTTGCTGATGTGCCATGCAATAGTTCCTACTTCTTATCCTTCTCTTTGCCTCTTTCTCCCTCCAGTCACAATTTCCCTTCCATACCGAAATATTTGTGTTTACAAATATCTGAGCATTGTAGAATACCTATAGAAGAACTGCTGCCTGATTTTGGCAAATGTGTTTTGTCAATTTTAAGTGACAAGAGTCTCCCAGAGTGACTCTTTTGGCGCCTTGATAATGCCCAAATACTTTTATTGCAGTCTTCATACCTAAGACAATTTTTGTGTTAACGTTTTAGATAAACAGCTGAAAATGACAATTAGAGTAAAAGACAAAAAGGAATCCTTTATAAAGAGAAATTGTTCCTGCATTTGAAGTTTTCCTTTTCCCAGATAAATAATATGCTTAGCCTCAAAGTGTCAAGATAGATAATCAAATTGCTACATTTATTGCCAAAAGGTGGGAAAAAAAAATGTTGTGGGCCCGTACAATGCTCATTTATTTCAACATAACCACCAGTGGAACTATACAAGTTTATGCAAGCCAAAAAAAGTCTTGTGTTTAACTCTGACTTTTCACCTTTTGCAGTTCATGCTTTTGCTTCTTGTATTTGGGGCAGAAAAGAATATGACACTTTGTTAATCACTTTTGCTCTTTTTCTAGCACCTTTCATCTGATTTCGATACTCAAGCTCAACACAGTTATGTTTGCAGTTACAATCCCACCAAAAAGATCCATTTGTGCTCATTTTTTTCCATTGTCATGAATGTTACAGTAGATTTTGACATTAGTTTCAAGGATTTTCAACGGGTGGATGAAAATAAAAATTTAACCATGAATTGTGTTTTCAAATTTTGCCTTCAAATGTAATCTTCCAGGGCATTGACTAGAAAATAACTGCTTATTGGCTTGTAATGAGTATATTACAAGCTGTGTATTGTCAGAGCAGGCTTACACATCGCTGAGCAGTGCCACCCTTTGCGGGGTGAAAGTACAGCTTCTCACTCTGCCCTGCACTAGCTCAGGAGGGGCTGAGAGCCTTAAAATAACCTCTTCTAATCCTTTCCAGAGTAAAGTCCCGGAGGGTTTCAGCTTTTGCTTCTGTAACCCCAGCATCCTAGCTGTCTTGGTGCAATGGAGGGCCGGATGAGAATTCAAAGCTACAGTTCTGGAAAAAATGGAAAATGATCTGTGAAAATCAGGATGAGGTTAAATAAGAACACATGCAGGGTTCTTACACAGTTCCAAGGGTGCTAGGAATTGAGTGTACAACTCTGGGAGGAAAAAAAGCTTGTTTAGGGGGAGTCCTGTAAAAAAGTATATGGGTTTTTCAGAGTTCATAAGCTGAACACAAGTCAGTAGAGTCAAATCGTTGCAGTAAAAAATAATGACCAAACTGGGATTGATAAGAAGGAATGTAATTGATAAGACATGTGAAGTCTTCTGCAACATTCAGCTCTAAAGAAAATTCAGCTAGAGTATACTATGTGCAGTCTTGGGCAATGCTTTTTTGGAAACATGAGGCTCAAGTGGGGAGACAGTAGAAAAGAGGAACAGGAGTGAAGAGAAGACTGAATAAGAGTCATCTTGAAGAAGTTTAAAAGATTTGAGTTGTTTATTCCAGAGAGAAGAAAACTCAGAGGAGACATGAAAACAGTCTTCAGATACGTAAGAGGCTGTTTCAAATATGAAGAGAATAAGCTGTTCCCTCGTCCATGGTAAATAGGCCAAGAAGTAATGCACTTAAACTGTAGAAAGCAGGGAACTTAGACTGTTTACACTGGATGTTAAAAACATCTTTGTAATAGTAAGGCTAGTGACGTACTAGACTGGATAGCCTGGAAATAACTCAGTGAAATGGGTGTTTTTAAGAGTAAGTGAGAGACGGCTGTCAGGGATGTAGCTGATCCTGCTCAGTCCTTGAGATGGGGGACCTACTAGGATAGACAGTTCCATTGTGAGGATGTGTGACGGTACACAAGGAACCCAAATGTTATTCTAAGAAAGAAAGCTGCAACCGTGCCACCCGGCCCCCAGGATCTCATGGTTCTTAATCCAATCTCAGGATTTGCAATGGCACGAGGGGGTTGGCTGATAATATTTTAACAGCTGGAAGTTGACAGCACTAGCAACTTTAATGGAAATCAGAGTTACGTTACAGTGGTCAGCCCAAAATTAACTATGAAAATACAGTTTCCATCTAAATAGACAAAACAACTTAGGGGAGAGGTGAAAGGGAAGAAAAGAGGGAAGAGAAGCACAGTTGAAAAAGTAGTTTGCCCATAGTTGGGGTGTGTGTCAGTAGCAGAACCAGGGATGAAACTCCACGTGTGAGTCCCAGGGCAGCATCTTAGAATCTATTTTGTGTCACATCACTTGTTCCAGTTATGCCCCTCACTTGTGCAGAAAGACTGCAGAATAGGACTGAAGACCCTATATAGTTAACAAAAAAACATTCTTCCTTGGCTTAAGTGGTGTTAGCTTGGACGTCCTTTCGTCTAGCCACGTTGCTTATAGTGTTCTTACTAAGGTACCTGAGGGTTTATATTTAACATCAAGTCATTTGTGTATGTAAACATTGCCTGACTGAGCACCAGGATCTTACTTTCAGCTGCATCCTGTCCAGGATGCAGCTTGTCCTTGGCCTGCAAACCTAGCCCTGCCTTCCAAATGAGAGGACTTCCCACACTGTTGCTCCCTGAAACTAGACTCACCTCCTTAGGTAACAGCAGCAAATAGCCCTTGTGCCAGTGTCACAAATCTGCATTTTTCCAGGACAGTAACTCTACTGTCAGTCCCAGCCTCCTCCCCTCTTTTGCTTAAAAATTAGGAGTCTTTCCCCACCCTCCCAAAATTAAATTCTGACTGCTTTTCGTCTGACTTCTAGTCTCAGAGCCTTTAGAATAGATACATTTTTATACCTGTTCCTGCAGCCATGAAGATGAAGAAGAGTTTCTTTGTGATCGTTGCATATTCATTTTACCCTTTGAGACCTGAGTCTTTAAGAGCAACCTGCCCACCTTGAAATCTGTAGTGAATTTCCAAGAGTTAGCAACACTGCTGGCAAGTACTGAAGTCCTCAGTGAACAAAGATATGATGCAGCACAGTGAAAGAATAACTATAAAAAAAAATTACCGGACATAGACAGAGAGGTTATTCTTAATGAACATACTTATGGGTATGCATCTAGCAATTATTGACGGACACAATATTGTTGGAGAGCTAAGTAATCTGTGTGTTCAGTTAAAACATCATTAGTAAGTGGCTGAGAGTAACACATCAATTTTATTTGTAGATGTTACCAATGAGTGATGATTTTTTTTCTCCTGGGGGGACCAGTACTTCTGAACTAGGTATAAGCTCTGTCAGAACAACACAATGCATGCTGGGTATGTTCTTCAAACTGTTATTTGTTAATCAAAGTACAGTGGGCAGATCAAGTAGCATTGTTGTCACCGGGAAGTGGATTGGAAATGACAAACTCAGTAATGCTGGACTGATATGTTTACAGTCCACATACAATGGTTATTTTCACAAGGTACAGTGAGAAAGTAGGGTACAGAAAAGAACTCAGTAGAGTTTGCTTTTACAATTAGATCAACAATTACTGGCCAACAGGGATTTTAAATTTGTGTTTGAAATTTTGGCAATTTTGGCATACGGAAGGCAATGAATGATGAAGAATCCCAGAACAGCCAGAAATGTGATATGATGGGTAATTTTCCCCCGGGTGAAGGTAAAATGGTTGAGCTGTGTCAAATATGGCTGCATTCACACACCTTGGAAACCCTCCTTCTGCTGTAGCAGAAGCTGCTTTTGGCAGGAGCACAACATGTAGGCCAGAGCACTACATGTAAGACAGGAGACTGCCTGACTCCTCTACCATTACAGAAAGCCCAAATACCTCCCAAATTCTGTGGCATATTGCAGTTTGGGAGAGCACCTTTTAGCACACGGCTCACTGCTGACTCTTTGTTCTTTTGGGTGTAAAACTATGGATTGTCTGGGTCTGAGCAATGGCAGAGGGCAACTGATTAAAAAGCAAGTATAAAATCATTTTCACAGCAACCCTGAGGAGAGAAGGCCAAATTGCTGACGGTCACATAAGTTATATATATTCCAAAGCTTTATCTCCTTAAGCTGAAGGAGAGTCTTCCATTTTCAGACACATGCATGCAAAACATAAATTCGGCAATAGAAGCAGGCTGTGCCTCCAATGCATGTAGGGGTTACTAGAATAACTTTATTAGTTGGCTACACATGGCTATTAAAAAAAGTCTGCTGTTTAATAACATAAGCTAAACAAAATTAAATTAATCACAGCCTAACACGTGAGACTCCAGGCACATGGCCACCATATAAGAGATTTAACACGCCTACCTCATGAGTATCCTAGCACATGCCCAACACATCAGGTTCCTCGCTGTCACAGGGAATGGCTCAGTAAGAGGGGCTGGGGCCAACCTCACCTGTAGCCAGCAGCTGTTTGTTAGCTGAGGCCAATGAAGAGATTATAAAAGTCCCGAGTACCTTATTTAGAAAGAGCTACTAAGAAAACAAGTGGGTTTGGGTGGCAGGCCTGGGACAGTGGCCTATGTTGCAGGCTTGGGGATGGTTCTTGTAGTCTGCTCAGCCTCTTTGGTCCAAGGAAATTCCTGTATTTTTGAAAAATAAACTGAGCCCTGACAAATAGGTGCCTGATCCAGATTCTGAGCATGCTACTGATGCAGCCTATACTGGGCAAACAGTGCAGCAGCCAGTGCTAACCTATATTTAATATGCAAAAATCTTAATATCATTCATGATGTTCTTCAAACTTGGTCACATTCCTTTATGTATGTCCCACATGGACTAAACTTGACCCACGTCATTCTTTCTGAATCTTGTGCCAAGCTATCAGTGCCAGCAAATGACTTGCTTTGTTTTTCCAAACTCTTTCAGATTCCTTCCCCAGAAGTATTTGAAGATCTGATTAAATTTTCATTCCACACAAATGTATTTGAAAACAACATCGGTTATCTGAGATTCGATATGTTTGGAGACTGTGAACAACTAGCCCAGGTGTCCGACCTACTGGTAGAGCATGTTTGGAAGAAAATTGTTCACACAGATGCATTAATCATAGACATGAGGTAAACCTTTGAATGGCAAATAACCAAAGCTCTTTCAAAACAGCATTTTACTTGTAACAGTGAATTAGCTTTACATGGTTTACTGTCCTGTTTACAGGCTAACATTGCTGGGATTAAATGAGAAAAGGAAAACAGCCAAGGAAAACAATAACAGTCTGGAAGTATATCTCAGGATAAATTGCAGCATCACTTGAGATGTTTAGAATTAAATAGGCAAATTTAGGGAATATGTTGCAGAATGCAATCCTGGATGTCACATCTGTTTTCTTTCTCTGTTTTCTTTCTTCATGTGCCTTGTATTAATTTTATGTGTGTATGTATATATATGACTTAATTAAATCTTTCACTGCAGGCAGTGGTCAAGTGATTGAACAGTCCAAAAAAACAGACCATGCATGAGACTGTGTTACAACATCTAGTTTGCCATATCTGCAATGCTAAATTATCCTGGGCAATCAGCCCTGTACAGAATGACCCTTGTGCACAGAGCACAAAGTTGGCATAAAGGTCCTCTTGCCTCAAAGGTACTGTAGCACTCCTAGACCCCACTGCAGCAAGCTACAGCATCATATGCCTGCTCTCAGTTTAGGATTCTGTTGGACACTTCAGTGTGTCAACAATGCTTCAAATCTTACAAGCCAGAAGCTGGCATCCATTTGTTGCCAGCCGTCGAAGCAGATGAATATCACAAATATATATTTCCTATACAATATTCAGGTAATTCATTCCCTTGTTTTGGTCCAGAGCTAAGGTTTGTGAGCCTAGAACATTACAAATATCAACTAAAGGAAAAAAGGCCTTTGTAAGAGCTTGGTTTTAACGCCATTGCCGTCACGGAAGTCTCAATATTTGGTAATCTTAATATTCTTCTGGGATTTGCAGCATGTGCAGGAAAAGATCAGCACAGAGATGAGAGTAGAGAGAGCTCACTATGTGAGCACAGAGGAGACAGAGGAGGCAGGGTAGCAACCAAAAAACACACCCATGACTGAATTCAAATTCAGCAAAGGCACCACCATCTTCCAATAGACTTGACATACGACTGGGACTTTCCTCTTTCTTGCTCCAGTTTTCTCCCAAGCTAAAACTCGTATCAGCACCAGGGGCAATAAAACAGCAAAGGTGAAATCATGTCTGAGCTACCAAATGGTCTTATTGCCGTTCTTTTCTTGGATTGCTTTGGGTTTTTTATATTTAATATATTTCTGGCCCTTTGAGTGCGAACAAAAGACCCAGTTTCTGAAGAGAACCTCAAACATCCTACCTTTTGAAATTGTCCCTAAACCAATCTTACGATTTTAAGGCAAGGCTGATAATTTCAATTTTGCATGGGATTAACCATAATGAATAACGTTTCTCATCTTACAAGTTTCCCTTCCTGGAACAGCTGGGCTATTTATGAACTTCATATTTTGATAATTTCAATTTTGCATGGGATTAACCATAATGAATAACGTTTCTCATCTTACAAGTTTCCCTTCCTGGAACAGCTGGGCTATTTATGAACTTCATATTTTGATAATTTCAATTTTGCATGGGATTAACCATAATGCATAATGTCTCTCACCTTAATAGTTTCCCTTCCTAGAACAGCTGTGCCACTCATGAACTTCATATTTTTAACCTTCACAGCATTGAGAAGAGACACTGATAAACTAAACAGCTACTTTAACGTCACACAAGAAGTCTGTAATGAAGGAAGGACTTGCCTCTAAGAGTTAAGCTAAAACTCTAGCTACTGCTCAGTCAGTATTACTGACTAAAGTTTCTGCAGTTTCACTGTCTGTGAGAGATTCCCAGGAAGAGCTCCCTGGCACTACTACCTTCCTCTAGCTGCCTTCTTGCCACTCACTCCAGCCATGATGGCAGCATTGGGAAACTGGGCTCCGCTGGGTCTAGCTGCCTCCTGGGCTGTGCAGCAGCAGCAGCACCTCCTGGCAGCACAACACTGTCCGGAAACCACTGACGAGGCTTATTTCAGTTCTAGCCAGTCATAGTGTGAATCCAGCATGCAGCTCCCAAATGCTGCAGTATAAAGAGGTAGCTTCACTTTTTGGGACAGAGGCCTCCTGGATCATCTGATGCTTTTTTGGAGGTGAAAAAAACTTAGTCATGGACTGGACTGAACAAAACTCATTTTCTAGCAGGTTTTTGCTGGAATGTCTGTGCCAAGTACTCCTTAACACCACCTCCAGGGCAGCACTGTATCTAGCTCTGTCGAGTGAGCAAAGTACAAACATTTCCAGTGCTGTATATGCTCTAGCATTAGTGAAAAGTGACAGATAAAAAATAATTTGGTTTTCCATTGTGTGTATTCATAGCAGAGATTCTCCGATGACACTTAGACTCTTCAGTGAATTTAATCTTCAGAAACTGGTACGAAATTAAACGACAACCAAAGTTTTCAAACGTGACTGCCCTAAATAAAGCAGCTGAGGCATTCTTTAGGCACAAAGAGGAATGGCCTGATCTTATAAGGTGCCAAACACCAAGTATTCTCATTGTGTGCAGCAGGAAATAAGAACACGACAGTTCTACAAACATATGTTGCTTAAATTGGGATCTACATTTATATATAGGGGTTTAGGTATTTCCTCAGGCTGCCTATGTTGGTAACAGCATGGGTTATTCAGAGCAGAAGAATAACAAGAATCTGATGTTTCTCTGCAGATTAAGAGTCTTTGCTTACTTTCTGAATTTTTTCCAGGTTGAATCAAGAAAAAAATGGACCATTCAGTTTTAAGTTTGCTTTTGAAGTCAGTTGTGGGCAATAACAGCCAAAGACTCTTAGACAGAATTTTGTTTATCTGACAAATGTGCAAATGGTGATAAGGGAGAATCAATATAAATGTATCAAAATGTTTGCCAAACTATAGCCATAAGCCCTTTCTGTACTCATGTTAAGGAACAATACTTGGAAGGGAGATTTTCCGTTGTTTACTTAATATTTTTAATTTTTGAAAAGGTACAATATTGGAGGCTCCACCACTTCCATAGCAATCCTGTGCTCATACTTCTTTGATGAAGGACACCAAATTCTTTTGGACAAAGTTTACGATAGACCCAGTGACTCGGTAAAGGAAATATGGACCCAGCCACAGCTCAAAGGTAAAATGACAATTTCTTTTTAGAGTAGCTTTTCATTTCAGATGTCCCACCTTGTGTATTTTCAAGTGAGCCATTACACACCATAACTCATTTGGTGAAAGAACCTGCCACGATTAGCTCAAGCTGTGCAGAGAATGTAAAAACAAACATGTGCTTTTCAGCCATGTCCCTCGATGCCTTCTGTAAATTACAATTTATTGCTCCTAGAAATGGCATATGTTTGGCATGGAGGTTTGTAAGCTGGTCCCCAAAAGTTTACCTGAATAGTGTGTACAGTGGTTGTGACTTGTTGCTTTTAAAAGTTGCCAAAATTAAAAATAAATCCTGTGTTGCTTAGGCCTCTGGTAATATCTCTTCCAATACTCACACAGAGTTTCATATGTAGCTTCTCACTTCTTACCTGTGTAATCCACTATTTCAGCGGATGAAAACACCCACAATAGCCCAGTTTGTCCCAAGAATCCAAGAGAGAAAGAAAAGCACTAAGTTTTGCCCATCTGAATGAGCGTGGAGCATTTGGCAATGTATCACACACGCAACCCCCACACCCTGCCCCGCTGTTCAAGAAGTTGAAAGGATGTTGCAACATGCAGAAACAGAGCTTCAGTGCTCGTAAAGCGCAGTTGGAGTTCTAAGTAGCCTTAATCATTGGTTTTAATTCCTTTCCCCTTTAAAGCTAAGACAGTACCAGAAAAGGTGTCACAGTTATGTCTCTGCAGTTATTGGCTTGGAGCATGCTGAAATGGTTAAACTTTGTCACAGGCTGCAGGGTCCATCTATCTTCCCAGGCAGTCAGAGGTGGGCTGCGCTAAGGGATATGATTACTATGGACACATTCCAGTTCCCATCAAAGAGAACAGGCAGACTCATATTAACTTCAAAGGAGCTGGATCTGGTCCTGTATTATATATATCTACTGTGAAAAGAGTCTTCTAATGGATATTACGTCTATAGCGAAATGAGAAGAGCAAAGATGGTGCGAAAATTAATTACCACGCTATTGGCCCCTCTTCTACAGTTTAGTATGAGAATTATATGTCATACTGTAACTTACTTAAAGAATGACATTTTTAGAGCAGTTTAGAGGAGTTTTCAAGCTATCAGGTCACAGTTATGACACACTGGTCACTTTTTCAAAGGAACTAAGCTCTCGAAAACTATCTAGCGTGTTCAGATATATTGAAAATAAGGTGCAAAAAACCTCCTACTCCTGTCAGCTGGTTTCTGTAAGAAAATGAGATAACTTGGCTCAGATCCTAATAATAAAGGAGTATTTGTTGAAGGGCTTGCAACAAAGGCCATGCAAAATCTTTCATTTATAGGGTATAAAAAGCCTGTGGGAAACCACTATAATTTCATAAAATGCTGCCTGCATAGTTTGCAGGCCAGGCTCTGTGACAGCCATGTTCCTAGAGCAGGGATGAGAGTGAAAGTGAAGATGCTGCTGGCTGAGCTTTGAGCATTCCTGCTGGAGCAGTGGCAAATGTCACTGCCTGCCTACCTATCCCACTCCTCTGATAGATCTAGAGCTCCTGTAAAAGTCAAAGCTACAGAAGAGCCAGCAGTATTAACCATGAGCTGGCCTCCCAGCTGAAGTTCATAACCAGAAACTGATGTCACAAGACATCATCATTGTCACCATGTAGGGTTGCAGTGTAAGAAGTGCTTTAATACCATCCTAGGTACACAGTAAATTTCCAGACTTCTTTGGTTAATAGCAGGTAGAGAATGAAGTGTCTTGTGTCTTGGCTTCTCTTGCTCTATTATGCAAATAAATCTCTGAAAATAGATGCATTTTCTGATATTTTTTGTCCTTTCTGGCAGGGGAGAGGTATGGCTCTCAGAAGGGGCTAATAATCCTCACCAGTGCTGTGACAGCCGGGGCTGCCGAAGAGTTTGTATACATAATGAAGAGACTGGGCAGAGCTCTCATCATTGGGGAACAGACCAGTGGTGGCTGCCATTCCCCACAGACACACCAAATAGATGATACCAACTTCTACATCATCATCCCCACCTCCAGATCAGTCACCTCTGCAGAGAGCACTTCTTGGGAAGGGAGAGGGGTCCTTCCTCACATGGAAACCCCAGCTGACACAGCACTCATCAAAGCAAAGGAGATGCTCAGTGCTCACCTGCACAGCTCTAGATAGCCTAGTGAGGAAACATGCCCTTGGAAAAAAGGTGGGCTGTAATTTTCAAAGGACCCCAAGGGACTTACACTCGCAGGAGCTGAACCAATCATTTTGGGAACCCAGCGCAGGATTTAGCCATAATTTAGGTAACTAATGCAAAATTGAGACCCTAAAAATCTCACAGCGTGTGCATGTGTACGTGTATGTGCATATGTGCATATAAGGGGATGGGCAGGCTACAAGTGCTCCTCCTTTTGTTATCTGTCTAGCTCAGTAAACCATGAGTGGTTTACTGCACAAGAGCCCAGTTCCAACAGGAGAAGTTGCAAGGCCCTTCTGCTACCCAGAATAGTTCACAAGTATGAGCAATGGTGCTGTTCTGAGCAGCAGATGTGGATTTGAGTTCCTATCAGCAGAGGGAGACTTCACAATGGAGTCTCATTTTTGTATGAGTTTTCTAGTAACCAAGTTCTTAGGGAAAGAAAGCTACTTCCCCAAATGTAAGCCCTAGGAAGGAGTGGGAACTTCATTTCAATCTCTATGGTCAGTGGTTGGTTCCCTGTACACAGCTTGAAGTGACTCCCTTTTCAACATGCTGAATTTTTTAGCCTGTTCTGTGGAACCCAACTCTTTCTGGACATGGCTGAGTAATTCACTGGGGCTTCTGGATTCCCTTCTATGGTCAAATGTAAATGTTACTTGTTGCAGTGTCTGTTTTTTAAGATTTAGCTCCAAATCACAGAGATTTCATTTGGTCCCATAGAAAATTCCATCTGTCAGTATTGAAGCCATGTGAACCACCTCAAAGCATTTATGCAAAGACAGAAAAGGCACCACTGCTCCTTTGGAAATTGTGTACATTCCTATTTATACATATTAAAGGAGAATTAACAGTAGTTGGGACAGTTTGTTTTCCAAAATGCAAGAGCTAAATTAAGTCTCTTCTCAATTTCATCATTTAGATGTACCAAAAAAAACTACTCCCAGGCTGTCAGGGTTACCGAGATTCCTGGTATTTCTTAGGTGCATCCCAGCTTCTCCCCTAGTATCTGGCAGAGGGATGGGGAATGAGCAGGAGAAAGGCAGTGTGTTGACTCTTTCACCCAGTGCTCAGATCCACGGAGTCGGGGAAAAGAATCATATGTTTTACTTAAGGCTAAGAACAGATTGCTGTCTGCCCTGCCCCAAAGACAAGAAGAAAGCAGAGATGCATCCTTTGCACCCTGCTAACAGGCTACGTATTAAGTAATAGTGTATTCCAGGGCAACTAACAAGAGTTATTGACATGAGCTTAATCAATGCACAACATTCCTTGTCTTTCTTGCAATTCTAATCTAACCATCTGTCTTTGTAATGATTTGGAAATACATATAACTCAAATCTAGATCTCAACATTTCTCATCTCTACAAAATGCCAGCTGTAAGGCAGTTAAGTTAGGAAAATAGTCCCCCCAGATTTAGTCAGTTAAGAGTCTATAGTAGTTACATATTGCTGTTTGCTTGCTCATTCGTAAGTTACTAATTTTTTATAAATTATGTTTAAACATCTGACTGCCGAGATTTCAGTATTTACAGGAAAAACATTTTAACAATAAAATAGACTTTCCATCTTTTTTACTACTTGTTTGTCTTACCAACTACACTCAGTGCGATCGCTAACCTGGACTCTTTTGAGTCATTTTCATATTCTGGTTTTTATGCACTAGCTAGTTGTTGAACTCCTCAGTGTTGTGGAAAATATTTAAATGAATTAAAACTCATACAGAATTTTGTGTAAAGTGATATATGCATGAATAATATTAAAGATACTTAATATGGAAGAGACTGGAGTAGTCAATGAATGAGTGAACAACACTAGTGTCTTTCTTCTAAAGTCTTTTAAGCCTCTTTAATGTCTAAATGAGCCAGATATACTGCTTTGTTTTCCTAAACACAATCAGTTGTGCTGTCATGTACAAACAATAGTAGTTGTTAAACCCAACATTTAAAAACTTCAGCCATCCATTCAAGGACCAAAAGCTACACTCTGTGGGCACTAATAGCAAATAATTTCTTCCTGTAGTAATATGGTAAGTACTTACAAATAATAAATATGCCTAGAAATTGGAATCTAGTTGGGAAAACAATGAAGATGCATTTGCTGGTTAGTCCATTTAAAATCTATAGTGCTGTTAGTTCACTAAAGTGATCGATTTCACTGGAAAATTAATGTGCATCCTTGACAAACTTTATTAACTGATAAAATACTGACTATTTCAAAGGTCATCTACTGGCTAATTGGCATTTAAACCATCAGGCTTAAAAAATGATTTTTTCCTGTCTTCAACAAATTGCTGTGTCATATTTATTCCCATCTCATTGAGCTTAGAACCTGGAAATGGTGTAGTATAAATTGTGTTAGACTGTACTTTTTGCTCAAGGTAGGGTCACAGGAGACATCTTGTTTGAAGACACTGAAAAGACTGGCTTTCTTATCTCAGAGCAGACAGATGACAAGCAGGGTAGATGAACTATATCCTCTTCTATGTCACTTAAATACAATGAAGTTGAAAGGGTGCAAATTCAGAACGGACAAAAAGGAAATATGAGCCTGCAGGACTCGCTGAGGCAAGTGGCACTGAACCTAGTAAGACTGTACTGCTTAGAGGTACCAAACACTTGTAAAACATCTGGAACTTTGACAGGTAACAGAACGTTCCCTGAAACTTAAATCTACACTTTCAGAATTAAAAGTGATCTTTATCACCTGTGCGATCAAGAAGACTTCTTTTTCCCCCACAGCTGCTTTCTGCATGGATCTTCCACCTTATTCTGCAGTGTCAAGGAAAACATAGATCCTGAGCTGTATGTCCCACTTCGTATGTACGTCCCCTAGGTTTGGCCCCACCTGGCATTTTTGATGTTTCTACTGAAACTGTCAGCTCAAACAACCAGACCCTCCTATGAAAACCTAACCAACCCATGACCACAGCACAGTGTAGTCCACAGACCTCACAAAACTACAGGCAGTAATTATATAGCAAATTACACTGCATTGAAAGGTTTGAACATCATGAAATTATGAATGAAAATCAGTTATGGAAAATCCATGGTTTGTGGTTTAAATGAGAAAGTTAGAAGTTTTCTTAGGGAGGGGCAAGCAATTTCAGAAGTGCCTTTCCACCACACAGCATGCTGAGACTGCTGCCCTTCTCTCCTCCGGTTGCAGAGCTGACGTGGACATTCAACAGCTTATAGCATCATTTCCTTACCTAGAATGACTTCCTAAAGTTTCATTCTAACCATGTTCCTTTTAAAGACAGCAAGAAAAGAGTGGGTGTATCAGGCCTCCTAGCAGTATGGTCTTTCTCCTTTCAGCATTCCCAGAGCTCTGACCAAGAAATGGCAGCCAGCTAGTTCTTTTTTTTTTTTTTCCCTACAAAATGATGCATTCTTGCTCTCCGGAGAGTGCTTCTAATGCAGTCTTTCCTGATCATACCACAAAAGATGTCCTATTGCAGGGATTTTCAAACCTTGCTCTGTAGACCAATGGGAACTCACGTACTGCATCCATTAGTGAAAAATTACCCCAAAAAGCAAGTAAATATATACTCTTCAAAAACTTATCTGAGTGTAGTTTCAATGGAGGAACACATCTTCATTAGAAAAAGTTCAGGGATCAATATGTGAACAAATAGAGTAATCTGGCATTGCCTATCGGTAAATTGACAACCCACTGCAGAAACACAGCCTGAACAGCTGAGCTTGTCAGCATTGTGTCATGTCGCTTTTCACTGATCCACGAACAGATGTCTTGCAAAACAGTGGTTTGATCAAAATGACACGGGCAGTTGCTAGCAAAGACAGGAAAAGAACCAGTCAGCCGACCTCAAGTTGTCTTCTTCTCCTGTTTTAAAAAACGAAATCCAGTATTTCTTTTTCTTCCAAGCATTTCTACTTGTAGAAAAGACACAGATCCCTGCTGTAAAATCACAGTACTGCACTGGGACTGAATGCAGTCCTTCATGAATTCCTCAAGTCCCTTCATTTCTTCACGAACCCCCTGCTTTAGTGGAGTGCCTTTTGTCCAGAAGGATTTCCTTTCATCTGCACCAATTTATATGCTCAGACTTCTAGACATAAGGAAAAAAAGCTTCCAGCATGACTCAATTATAGGAAGTTTGTTTTTCTTTGTCTCGTTAGGCTTCCTTCTGCCTGTGCAATATTTGGTTCACCCAGCTTTAATATGAATATTTTTGTTTAAAGAAATAAAATCTGCAAAAATTTTGGATAAGCCCCCTGGTTTATATAACCCAGCTTAGATGAGACACTCAGTTAAACTTGAGACACATAAAAGGCATTCTCTCTGCCCGCACTAGGGGCTTTATGCAAGGGCTCATTTTACATACAGGGAATCAAGTTCTGGTTCTGTTGGCATCTATGCTGTTTTGCTCTGATGTTAGCACAGGTGTAGCAGGCAACAGGATGTCACATTGATCAGTTGTGTGTGTAAACAAGTTTTAGTTCACAAAACACTTAAGTATAAGAAGCAATTTGTTCACTAAATTTTTATGCCAGAGGAAAATCCCCAGTCTTCACATGCTAGGACCAAACGGTGCTGCCCCTGCAGCTGGAGGGGGTGAGGACAGCATCAGAAATAAAGCTGATTAAAAACCTCTCGTCTTCATTTTTGCATTTTGAATCAGCTCTGCCATTTCATAACTGGTTCTCTTGCATTTCTGTGCACAGTAGGCATTTATACATTGCTTGTCATCACAGTGTGTAAGTTGCTGTGGCTGAGATACGCCCACAAAGAAATGAGGAAAGAGTTCTTACCTACAGCCCCCCTCCCAAGAAAACAACTTCATGACATAAATGAAAGCTTTTCTCCCTGTAGCCCTGCTTCTTGCTTAAGTTTCACACCATAAGCAGAGTGAGGTTTGATTACTGGTGAAACCTCTAAGGATGTACATCCGACACACCATTGGAAGAGGTTTTGAGATCCAGCAGCTGTTTATCAGTGGCTGATTTTCCACACTTTCTCAGCATTACTGACACCAACACAAAATCCGTGAAAACATATAACCGGTTAGATTTGGTACTGCTTCATTCTCATCTAAATGATACACCAGGTGTGGTGCACTGGAAAAACAGGCCCTTGGAGCAGGGTAATGTTGAAGCAATGTGCCAACATAGTGCTGGGGAGCATTACACAGCTGGTTTTGTCTTTCTGAAGCTAGGTTTCTAACCATAAAACTGTTAAGAAAACATGGCATCTTTCAGTGAGTACAGAAGAGAACATTTTGCAGCAATGGTACCAAAAAATCTTTAGTCCTATTTATACTGGGCCAGGCTGATCTTAAAGTAATTGATGTAAATCAGGAGTAGCAACATGGAATTATTCTGGATTTGCACTGGAATAAATGAGATCATAATCTGGCCTAGACTACTAATGGGAACTACAACCCTAACCACATATGAAGGCAGTTACACCATGGAGTCCTTCATTACACTTTATGGACACCGACTTCACAGTAAACTGGCTGGCACCCAGATAAAACCAGATGGAGTGAAATTTGGCCCATTAAACCTTGCCATAAATATACTCCTTACATAGTAAATGTTATTGGACGCAAAATAGAGATGGAAAGATTAGAAGGAAACCACATCGTCTCCTACTCAATGCAAGGTTGTTCCCTGTGCTCCATGTTTCAAAGCTTTTGTTCATTTTGGTTTTTAATGATTCCAGTGAAAGAGCTTCTACCACTGACTTTGGAAAGCTGTGTTACAATCCAATCAGACCTCCAGTCTCAATATATGTCTTCTCAACTCAAAGGCATAAGGTAACAGTTTCATCAATTTATGTTTGGAAAATAAAGCTGGGTTGCACAGCCAGTGGTTGGTCCGTAATAAGTCAATAGTTTATGTTAATAGGAAACAGCAATGTATTGATGCTCAGCAGCAACATATTGGGAAGAATAGTCTCCCAACTTACAGAAACCTCCCAAGAGATAGCAATGAGTGTAATATGTTGATCCCAACTGACAGCCTAAGACTCTCAGGCTGTCTTTTTATCACTCAGATGTGTTTACTTGCTGGTACTTGGATTATCAGCCTAGGCACTATCATGTGAACTCAAAGAAAACCTTTGTCCAGTGTTCAGCAGCCAAATGCTGGACTATATTATCAGTATGGTGGAAAATAATAAGCAGCATATTGCAATGTCCTTTACTCTTAGCTGGGAAATGAGCGGTTTCTGATAATTCTCTATCTGAAAGGGAATAATAGCAGACGAGGTTGAGAAACAGGCTACAAAACCATCAGACAGCCTGAAAAAATACTATAGGAGAGAGATAAATGCTCACTTGAAGAACACATCATAAGCTGTCAAAAGCGAGCCGCTAAATGGATCAAAAAAGTAATGAAAGGCTAATTAGATGAGCTGCAGTAACAATAGACAGGATTGTAGCTTCACACACACACACCCCCAGAGCAGCATAAACTCATCTGCTTCTGAGACTAAGCAGCGCTCAAACCGAAGTAGGCAAGAGAAAAATATCTCATATGAACAGGCTATAGAGAGAATTTGGCACTTTCTTTTAAAAAAAGCTGGAATTGGACCATGTAGAAACCAGAGGATATACAAGCTGGTCTAACGCAATGCCATTCCTGTATGCTTGTGTGATTTTGTGAAGGACATTCCTCTTTTCGCTGTTAGCAGAACAGAGCCTATTCTGTCACTAGTTCATAGTAACTGAAATACCCTAGTCGCTTTCTTTAGTATACCCAGAATACTATATACTCTGAAACTGACAGGTCAAACTCTACCCCCGTTAGATCTGTACACCTACTAAAGTCACACAGATCCTGCAAGATGAGGACAGAATTTGTGTTCCCTGTCTACACAGTAACGTTGACAACAGGTCACATTTTGATGCAGATCCAGGTTGATTTGACTTTGTAAATGACGTTTCAAAAGTGGCAGAGCCTAGAACAGAACTCAGACTGATTTACAAGTCACATCCTCTTTGGCAGTCTATTGTCAGTTGTTGATGATCACAAATTTCAGACAGTCTTAACTTCAAGTCCCTTTCAAAGCCAAGGAGACAGTGAGATACAAGTTTTTCACTCAGACTCACAAACCTGGTAAGAGAGCAGATTCAGCTAACATAAAGGAGTAAGAGTCCACAAAAGCTGCTAGAAACAGTAACTTCTTTTCTTTTAGCGTATAAGCTCTGATTTTTTTAGTGCTTAAAAAATCCTCATTCAATGAGGTTGTTGTTACTTCTGTATTTACATTGTACTGCACAGACACCAGCAAATCAAATACAAGCAAAGAAAACTCTGTTGCCAAAAAATAATGTTGTTCCCAACTCTTTGCAAATTAATACTGCATGTGCATTCATTTCACTATTTTATTTCCTCGAAAATAGATCGACAAGGGCTAAGTTGAATTTTCAAAACTTACAACCCACTCAGACTCTTGTAAACATTTTATATTTTTTTGCAAAGCATCTATTATAAATTACTGTAAACAGTGATTTCCTGTAAGAAATTTACGTAAACTCAAAAAGAAATGGATGCAAGTGAATCATGTTCCCCTTCTTTACCCAACCTGCCCAGTCCCTTAGTGAGATCTGTCTGCACAGCTCTAGTTATGAGACGTCATGTGCCGGGATAAATGGTGGCGTTCTCGGAAGTACTCGTGACAAATGGGACATGTTAGCTTCTCCTCCCGTCTCCTCTTGCACTGGGACTCAGTTGAGGAGTACTCTTTCTTGTGATGTGACCGCATGTGGAAGACTAAATCAGATGTCATGCGAAATGACAGGTTGCATTTGGCACACCAGTTCTGGGCAGCCACTCCAAAGGATGTGAAGGTGGGAGGAAGAAGAGTCAAGGAAGAGGAGGAGGAGGAGGAAGTGGTGGTTGTGTTTTGTAACTGTCCTCCTGCTTGTTTGGGCCACGGTTCTGAGGTATATGGGAAAACATTGCTCCGAGTGATGCTTGTCTGCAGCATCTGAGCATTACACAAATCACTGACAAAGAACTTAGAATTGAGAAGAGTGCTGCAGCACATGATGTCTGTGGTGGCAATGAAGCCAGACAGCTCCCCCAGGCTCTTTGCTGACTCACTCATGGGATGAGAAGAATTTACTGCAGCTCCTTCTGCTACACACTTACTGGGTTTGCTGAAAGCACTCTTCTGTTCTCCTCGGGCTCTGGTGGGCCACACGAAGGAGAATGCACTACCAGAGGAGTTCAGCAACACTTCCTTTGATACCTGCTCTTTACCAAGTGGGACCGTGCCATCCTCCCCTGCTGACTCCTTCGGTCTCTCATTCCTCAGCTTCTCCTTCATCCTCCTGACTTCAGTGAAAGCGCTCTGCTTCTGCTCTAAAGCATCCTTCCTAGCTGACTGCCTCCCTGAACTAAGCTTCCAGAAAGAACCAGACAATGCATGCTCTCCCCCAACCTCTTCCTTGCCCCCACAGTTATGTTCCTCGCTCAGATTATTGGTTTTCTCCAACAACACTGTTTTCCTGCTTCTGTTGCTGTCAGCCTCTTCAGACTTTGCTCTCTTTTCTCCAGTGAGACCATGGGCATCATCTTTACAAGCTGCCATTTTGACCTCTAGGTCCCTTGCCAGGCTGTGGAAATTGGTGGTCTGCTCAGCTAAGTTGCTCTTTTCAGTCTTAGGGTCCTGGAGGTTTCTCCATAGCAGGGTGCTCTTCTCTGGGACACATAGGAAGCGGACATGGGAGAGATAGGAATGCTCACATTTAAAGACTCGGTTACATTCTTGGCATCTCAGCTCTGCAGAAACAGACAACAGATGATGAGCTTTGCAAAGTTACAATCATGGGCAGATCTGACCCTGTCATCGACACAAATAAAAACCCCAGAAATACTTCTTGTGTTGTACCAGATTACAGGTGATAAAGCTAATGCCAGTGCAGAATCAGGCCCCTTGCTGCTACAGAAAATGTTTCAACCATATTTGCCTCCATGTGCTACTTGCAGAAATGCTTTCATTTAGACTCTCCAGCCAAGTTTCTGTGATGTAAAATGGCCAGTACACAATCGTCTAGATTAAACCATGTGGACTTTATGACAATTTGAAGTCTGAACCCAGATTTGGGTGACTTACATTTGCTACGTAAGTCACTGGCTTTAATACAGCCTGAATGATAAATTCTCTATACCCAAGTAATGATGTGGTTTAGACCTGGATGCAAAGATTTTGGCATGAGCCTCTATTTTCTGCATTGGATACTCTGAAAGTTTAATACTTTTCACAAATCATCTGATGACAATGCCTGAAGCCCTTACTCGCCGTCATTTAGCAAATTACTCCATGCCTTAAGGCACAGACACCTGTGGCACAGAAAATAACGTCTGAAGCGAAACAATACCAGTGATGAGCAGGAGAAATGGGGAACATGCATTGGCATGAAACTGCTTCTTTCTGGCCTTCGGATGTACTGCCTCTCTGGTTCACTGGGATGATTGATTGCCCGTGAACAGACAGTACAGAGTTCAGTGACCAAGACATGTATGGCACATCTTAACCTTTGTAAAAAGTATCTGTGCTATGTTATTTCACAACACACAGCAGTTTTTAAATGCAAATGACGAATGATGCCAGACAGCACCCGAGGCCTGGGATATGTAGGGAAGTTCATACATTGGTTGGGTAGAACTACAAACCCCTAATTTGTAGGTCTGTCACAGCTGAGAGAGCTTCCCAAACTACAGAAACTGAATTTCTTATAAAAAAATAAGGCTGCTGACTTGAGTGCAACATTATTCCTGCTAGTTTAAAGTCTTGAATTTAGATATAGTGTTTCTTGTGTAGATAATGATTTGGCCTGGTAAATTCATAGGGGTGACAGTGTGTGTTTGCGCAGAAGCTAACAGAATATGCTGAAATCAGTTAAAACAATTTAGTGGGTTCCTGCTATGATTTTGTCTATATTAATTTAATAGTAATTTACAGGCAAGTACACTATCATATAAATTTACCACACCTTTACAACCTACATCTTTACTAACCAAGCTGTATCAGCTGTCTTTAAATCAACCAAAGGGAATGTAGAAAGGATTTAGTTCCAGTCTAATTAGGTCAAAGTTTGGAGAAAACGACAGCTGGAGTCAACCTTGGTATGGACCTGACAGTCATTTAATTGGTCTCTTCATAATCTTGATTATTTTTTTTCAACAATTGCCAACTCAATTTCCTTTAGAGCAATAAATTTCTAGCAATATCTCAGAATGAAAATCATGCCCTTTTCCTTGCTCCCACTGTGTCCCATGCTAAATAGACTGTGCTGTATGCAGTACTGTTTGGGTTGTCATGTATTTTTTACAGCTCTGCTCATTTACAAGATTAAAGCCAAACACTAGCCTATACCTCATTCCTCAATGAGCTAAACAGGCATATTGCCAATTGATATTTTAGGCTTTTAAGATTCCAAGGCAGTCAGGTGCATAGACATCCATTACACACCTCAAAAATTTCAGCTTTAATCCCTGACACACCATCCTCTGCTGGCAAGTAGCAATGAAAATGGCATTGAGAACTGTAAATTTGTTCTTGCTCTGTGCCTCCAGCTCAGTCCTCAAAGCAGGTCTGTTCTTTTAGCTGACCAGCTAAGGATTTAGACAGGTTTTATTTCTTGTTTTCGATGATCACCATATAGTAAAGAAGTTGCAGACTCACATCAGTCCTCAGAGACCCCTGCAGTCAACAATTTAGTACTTACCATTCTGGGGACTCTGAGCTTTTATCTCATTCAAACCCAAGAGGCTGGAAAGCTCCTCATCATACCAAACAAGCAGCTCCTCATTTTTGTTGATTTTCCTAGTAGAGCGATAATATAACTGACTGTTTTCTAAGTAAGCTTCCAAGTTCTGCTCCTTGCTATTGGCAGCTGCTTGTACAAGTCTCATCCAAGGCAGTCCTGTGGGACTGTGCACTGACGTAACATCTACCTGTGAGATGGGACACAAAAAAGGGAAGTTTCAGGTCTTGGGACCCAAGATAATAAATTTCCATCAAATTCAAGAACAAAGCCTGTTTTCTGCCTCACACAGAGCCAGCATGCCAAAGCTGTGAGCACAATTCATACGCCAGAGTCACCAAATCCAAAGTCATCGCAAGGAGAAGGCTTCCCTGCTGTGAGTGCTGAGAGCTCTGGGAATAGAGCTGCATGGGAGGGAGAAGGAGACACCGCTGTTCACAAGCAGCCGCTGGTGGCAGCACCGGGGTGCATCAGCCAGTCTCCAGCCCACTCACAGCAAGGAGTCTGACGCAGGTTGTCCCATGGGACTATGTCAGATGTGGATCACAGAAGGTACAGGAGGTGTCCTCCCCTGTAAAGTAGTGGTCTCAGTGCCATGGGAAAATGGGATATAAGCCAGGAGTGCCGTGGCCTGGGGGGTGGGAGATGTGCAGACCCCTGGATAGTGCAGTGTGAGCCCAGAAATAAACACACACTCTGGGCGGTTGCATGTGGAGTTTCTCACTGACGTTAAGAGGATATGGATCAGGAGGTGCAAGAATAACCTTGGTTTTTAGATTCAACACCCCAACATCTGCATATATAACTGTTTGGCTAGATTACATAAAAATTAGCTTTTTCTTAAGTACAACTAAGAAGTACTTACATGATCTCTTTCCTTTTTCAAAAATAAAACAGTATATTCCTATTCCTGCCTTTGATAAATCAATTAAATTAATTTCAAGGTATCTAAACAGATAAAACCTCATCAGATTAATATTTTTCATTACATTATTTCTGAGGGTATAGAGGGGTTGGTTTACTTTCACTATGTGTGCATTCAGAAATACCAAACAGATTAAGTTAAAAAATGTTGCTTAGGTTGCAAGGTCAGGCACTTGGGAGTTAAAAAAACAACATTAAGTCTACTGCTCAAATTAAATTTCCCTTCTGTGTGAGCACAGTCCTCAGTCACATGTACTCCTTTCTCCACAGCACTGCTGAGTCATTTAGTCACAGGTTGACCATGCTCTGGAAATAATATAACTATAAAACATTTGGCTTTGTCTCCCTCAATCAGTGTGTGGCTCCCATCTTAGTTACTTTATTTGCTCTGAATGGGGAATGATTTATTTCTTTATAGGTTTTTCCTTGGTGTTTACCACAGCAGATCTATGTCCTCTGCAGTATTTGAAAGATGGGGAAGATTTTCATGGCTTGGAGGCTGAAACACAGGGCAGTCAAGGGCAACATTTACACGCATAATAAGCCTCAACTAATTTTTGAAGCACTAAGTAATTGTTTAGAAAGGAAGAAGTTTGGAAATGAAAAATGCCTAATGACAAGCATGATCTAAATCTCACCCCAAGCAATGTATAGCTCTGTCTTTCACTAATTGCAGGGCAGCCATTCTTTGGTGTTTGGTATTAGAAACAGTATTTTGGCTTTCTTTCTCCATTTTTAACTCTCTCTGACCATTACCTACCATGAAAAGCACGATCACATTAGTAGCTTGAATACAAGAACGAAACATTAAGGGGTCATTAGGACAAGAGTTAATTAGTATACAAGAGAAAATAAATTAGCATGCCCTGTAACTGGTTCTCTCTAAATGCCATGGTAATTAACAATGATTGAGAAATACAAAAGTCTGACAGTAACACAAGCACACCCACCCACACACAGTGGTTGTAACTAATAGCTATGACAGAGGCTGTCATTTATTAGTTTCTGTGTTTCAGAAATACCAAGCAGCCACCCGGCGCTCTAAGCAAAGTCAAAGGGAACACAGCTCCTCCAGGAACCAGGACTCCAGGGAAAGAGCTGAGAGAGCTTAAAGAATGTGGGGAAGAGTAAAGGACAGAACATAAGATCTGGGTGCTGTGAACCAGAAGCATGTACTGGCTTTAGTTTTTCCATGTGCTTAGAGACACTTCAATTCTACACTCTTCTGGAGAAGGCAATCCCTCAGATGAATCTTTTGCACCCATGTGTGAGGTAAAGGCTTCACAGCCCAACTGGCTCAATCACAGCTGGGCTATGGAGGCAACCTGGCTTATTTGATAGAGGCTGGGGGAGAAGACAGAGAATCCCTTGGAACCCACAAGAAGCTGTAAGGGGCAGAGGAACTCAGTAGGACTGAGACCTTGGTAAGGGTCTTGTTTGCTTTGCTGGGGTAAACGATTGGCTGGAAAGAACCACCTGTGCCAATGGTTGCCGAGGCATTTTCTTTGCCCAAGTGTACAAATAGGCGCGAGGAGCTCAAATTAGGGTCTCCAAGTGGATGAGAGAAAATACATAGAGCTCCCTTTTGGACTAAACCTAAAAGCCCAAGATGAAGAAACCCTTGTTAGAAATGATAATCCCCAAAGTCTTGCAGAAGTGCTGCTGAACTATGACGAACATGAACCTCAGCTGTGAAGAATCCACCTTGCCAAGTTATTCCTGCATGTGTTCTGTTTGTACCATAGCCAGCATATCAAAACACATTTCTTGTTTGCACTTCAGTGCTATGATAACAACATCATATCATGATTGAATTGTTAATTAGTTGTCTGCACACAGAGTTATGAGCTTAACAATAGTTCCTGATTTCTAGAAGGTTTCTAATTATGAGTAGCTAACAGGATACAGGACCACTGATTGCATCTGAAACAGCTACTTGCACAGAATTTGATGTATTTACTGCTAAAAGACAGAGATCTGAGCCAACTCGGGCATCCAATTTCATGGCTGCATAACAATTACTTAGCTCAAATGTAGCAAAACACTAAAGTCATCCCTCTGGAAAGCTTTTCCAATGTAGAAACCCTTTGAGGCTCTTTCTTGAGTCTACAGTCTACAGTCTACAGTTCCAAAAGTCCCAGGAGAAATACAGAAATATTCCATAAATAAAGCCTCATTTCAGGAGAGATCTGTCTCCAAATAACTTGTAATTCTCCTGGAGTACTAATAACACTGTCCAAGCAAGCAGACTGGTGCCAGAGACTCAAACAAATGGTCGGAAAAACCCTGAAGCCTCTTCTTCTCTTTCTTAATTTGTTTAAAGCAAAAGTGTCGAATAGGTATCTCCCAACAGCTGCATCTTCCATATTACGCATACTTCCTGTGATTTCCGTCCTCCAGAGCACAGAAATCTTAGGACAACCTGGCTCTCTTTCAGATCCATCCATGCCACAGCATGTGGGAAATTTGCTTGCCTCACATTGTAGAACACTACCTCCCTGTCTTCATCTAGACCAACGGTGACCAAAATGCACTCCAAGACCCAGAAAGCCAAGGTAAGAAGCCAGCATGAGAAATATGCATTGTCCAAGGGAAAATGTTATGATAAACAGTGACTAAGGAACAAAAAAATTTGGGAACTAGAGCTGGAGAGTTAACACTCCATCGCGGTCCTGGGGTTTCTGACTTTCCTTACACCACAGTTCCTTTTGTTTCCCAGACGTATCTGTGTGGCTTCTCTCCAGTGATTGCAAAGTGCAGCTGTGACACAGACAGACATATCTAAGGTAACTTTAGGAGGTCCATATACTAATAGTAATAAGCTGTGGCTGCCTGAAGGTTGTGTGGACTAGTTGCCTGACTGATATCTTCTACAGTTCACACAGTCTGTGCTGTGATCACTGCCATTGCGATTTTACTTTTACGGAGAACTGAGCAAACTGGGTTAACGCTGCTCAGATCTGTCACTGAATGCTGTGAGGTTACCACCTGTGTGAATCACCGCAATGCTACAGTCTTCCCTCTCTGCTCTCACAGGGCTGTCACACCTCCTGATAAGCCTCCTTTGTAAGGATGAACCATGAGCGTGGAGTTTCTAAATTATTTGTCCCTCTTTCCTCCTATTCCCAGTCAGTGCTGAAGCAGGTCATCATTTGTCACCATAGAAGTGGGACTTGGCATTCTTCCTGTAAAGGAAAGAGCTTTCACTGGGGACGCCCCAGTCTAGAGCTCACGGATCAGAAAAGCTCTGGCTACTTTTCCCCTTTGAAGGAGCTGTTAGTTGTGCTGAACAGAACAAAAATCTGCCCCTTGGCGGAGTTACCTTCTCAGGGATGGTGCAACCCTTTTTGATATGACTAAAGTTAACTGCTGCTTTCTCCTACCTTAAATACATAGTGGATGTTCCGTCTGTCACAACACTTGAGAGCAATAAAAGCCACAGTATCCAGCAGAGTGTTCTGGAGCATGCATGGTCCAAAAACAACTTCTTTGGGAATGTCTTGCGTGGTATGAACAGTAGCCAATATGTCCGGAAAATGGTGATGCAAAAGTTTGTTGTCACTTGTCCAAAGGAATTTAGGCAAAGATGTAAGTTCCATCATAAACCTGTAAAATAAACAAGAAATTGCATTTGGAATAGAGATGGAAACGGACAGGGGCATCACTACTTACAATATAAAGAGTTCCAGGAGCTGCAGTTGAATTGTAAAAGCATGCCAGGACATTGTTGGTTACAGAGTTTACAGCTTTATTAACACTCAGTTTACCAAGAGAAAAATCACTTTTCACTAAACCAAAATCATCTCTGGCTACGCTGCTAGTCTCCACAGCCAGGAACAAGCAGCTTTGGGAACGGTAAGCAAAATTTTCTGTGAGCAGAACTCAGTATATTCTTGTTCAGAATATTCTCAGATATCCTTCTTATTTAATATTAGTGGTTCATGGAAGTTTGAAGAAAGGTAGAGAAAGAGAACAACAAAACAAAAGAGCGAGCACTTTTTGAAATGTGTTTTGTAAAAGCTGTGCTTTTTGATTTAGGAATGCAACAGGAGTCTCATTTCTGGTTAAACCAGTACAAAACCGGGAATAACCTGAGTCTGCAGTCTTTCCAACGTGAATGCACAAAATCTGTGGAGACTGACAAAAAGATTATTTTCATCCCATCTCAAAATATATGTGAGATCTTACTTATCTGCTGTTGCTGGGAAAATTGAATCAGATTATGACTCTTTGCACGGTGATACTCTTAGCATAATGTTAGCAGAGATTGCTGTCTTTACAAGGTGAATTTTCCTGCCCTGAATGTAGAATATTCCACTTTTCAGAGCAGAGATGATTTCTGCAATATGAGCCACTGAGAACTCTGTATGAATTGAGGAGGCAGGTTTGAGTTATTTGTCATTCTAAGGTTCTCTAGTTTTTTAATAAAGATATTGCCATCTCCAGCTCCCAGCTGGAGGTCATAGAAAAACCCTCACTTATGCCATCAAAAGCTGGAGCAGGTCCATTAGGCAGAGAAAATTAAAGAGAACAGCAGCAACCCCTGAAGAGGACTTAGCCTAATAAATACTGAGAAAGAAGGGCTGAAGATCCAGTCTAATCTTTCTCTCTCTCTGCCAACAGAATTGATTTGTTACTCTCTGACTCATGACTTAAACTGAAGTGATATAAAGTGCTCAGGAGAATTACACTGATTTAACTAAATCAGTTTATAAATCAGCATACTTAATTCAGTAGAATTTCTTCCTGGTAAGCAAGGCTTAAGGCCCTACTCTGAAAATTTTAAAATACATGGTTACATATGCAGTAAGTAGTAAACATCTGAAGGATGGAAGCCTGAACCAGACAACCAAGGCAAAGAGTGGGACCTAAAAGGTAAAAAAAAGGTCGTATGGCTTGCCAGAGATTGGTTGCTAAGAGAAGGATAGACTGGGTTTCTGCTTTCCGTTAATGACGAGTTTCATTTCCTGGTTTCACAATAGTATCCTATGTTACTATTGGTGTGAGAACAGAATGATGGGATCTATGTGTACATTTGTACAATATGTAGAATCTACCTAAATAAATACAACACATTTATATGTATGTTTGTGTTTCCATTTAAACTATACCCATTTTTAATAAATGGAAACAGTCAAGCCATATTTATTTTAAATAATCCAAAAAATAAAAGTTCCAAACTAATCAGGTTGGCCAAGGAAGCTGTGGATGCCCCATCCCTGGAAGTGTTCAAGCCCAAGTTGGATGAGGCTCTGAGTAACCAGGTCTAGTGGGAGGCGTCCCTGCCCATGGCAGGGGGGTTGGAACTAGATGATCTTTAAGGTCTCTTCCAACCCAAACCATTCTATGATTCTATGAATGAAAAAATAAATTTGACATCTAAAATGCTTAAAAGTCTTTCTAAATAAGAAAAAGTTTAGAAATAAATTACAACCTTTTCTAGAGAATGCACATTCAGGAAATTCCTAATCTCTTCTGGTGTTATTTCACCTATCCACTTGCCTAGAAGGCGACTCCTCTTCCTAAGAGTTCCCTTTCTGTGAAATTAATCTGAATTTCCCCATGAAAACTAAGAGAGTACTGTGCCTTGGCACACTGCTGTCATTCCAGAGGAAACAGAAATCCAGGGCCCTCAAAGCTGAGTTTTCAATGGCGAAAGATGCTGGATTTGAGCACACACGCTTCTCCTAGGAAGAGGAGGGATGCTACTCATGTGCTGTCAGTCTCTTCCTCCAGAAATCCCAGCCCAAGCACAGAAATGAGGATCTGAAGAAGCTGCACTCCCTTCCAGCTAGCTACTGCTGCCTGCTACTTTGCTTTATTTCAGCAGCTTTTCAAAGAGGTACTGTAAACCCAACCCTAACAAGAACCATTTCTCCAAAGACTGAAAATGTGTGGATACTATGAAAAAACGTAAGAATTATGTGTAATAGCACCACCTAGTGATTTCTGCCGTAATATACGTAGAAAGATTCACAAAGATTCATAAGGAAGATTCACAAAGGGGCGCTGTTGCTTTAGCACTGTTGCCCCCCTCTGGTTTTGTTACCTGCGAGACAGGAGTGCAGCCAGCAGCTCGCAGAGCACAGCCGCAGCTCACACCTCCTGCCCGGGCAGCTCTTCTGAGCTCCTTGGTGAAAGCGTCAACAGTTCCCAGCGAGGTGTGTGCTGCTTGCTGTGCTGTCTGCTCCCCTGCCCCAAATCCTGAACCAACACAAAAGGGCCTCCACATACCCAAAGGGAAGGGCAGGAAATCATTAACCCCCCAGACACCGGAGTCTCTGCCTGTATGCACCGTTCCACAAACCTGCCTGCAGGCTAATCCTCCTGTCCGGGGTGAGGAAGGGAAGGCATCACTCCTCATTAGAAGCACTGCCCTACGGCAAAGGTACGGGACAAATAAACTAATATTTATTCTCCAGGAAATAAATCAGTATGCGCACATCTTCAGTTCCATTTAAGTCACCTAGATTGATGGGATATAGGAAATGCAGTTTGATAAGGAATATCAGATATTTTCTAAAGATCTTTCCTCTATCTAAACTCAACCATCCCTCAAACTCAATGTGCCAGTATGCTTTCCTTGTATCTAAGTAGTTTTGAGAATTAGTCAAAGTTATCTGTGATGGAAAAGAAGTCCCCCAAACCTACAGATATAAATGCCGAAGTCTCAAAGTGCTGCCTTGGCAGCTGTGGTCGCATTCAACTCTTGCACAGAAAGATTAACTTTGTGAAAAGTTATGAAAAGGATGTACTGTGTGTACACAGCAAATGGGCTTGTCACGGTCAGCCTTGCGCCAGAAGGTTTCGGCATGGGCAGATCAATCTCTTCAAATAATTTGTCAGATGCACCATCTAGTGTAACATCGCAGTATAACACAGTGTCCCATGACAAAGTGACAGCAGGACATCCCCCGAGTCCCTGGTGGTGGTAGCCTGGTCATCATCACAGCTTCTGGGCACCCTATGAGACATGAACCGCTTCTCTCAAGAGTGGGCCATTCTCTCTGCTACTCTGTGCTCAAACAGGAGGCTAGGTGCCCCCAAAGGGCTTGGGTGCCTCCAAAGGTACTGGGGTTTAGTCAGGGTTATGTCAGGGTTATGTCAGCGTAGTTCAAATTTACAGCATTCTCTTTCTGAAACAGAGAAGGTAGGCTGAAGATGTGCTGCTGCTACTCGGAGTAGAGAGTGGTGATACTCTGCAACATCTTTGGAAGGAAAAGAATGAATCTGTCTTCTCCGGTCTCTAAATAGCACAAGAAAGCTCTTCCCTCTGCAGGGATGAGTTTTCCGCTTGGGTTACAGAGGCAAGTTCATCAGCTGAAGGGTAACAGCGAGCAAACATGACTGTACCGCTTCCAAAAATGAACTGCTACCTCTGCAAAGGGAAATGCTGTGTCCTGTGGGCCTTCTGACCTGAGCCAGTGCTAGCTGCAAGGTCTCCACTGCACAGTGCAGATTCATCCACAGGACAGCACTGGAACAAGTCCTGCCTCCTGCACAGGTGAGGGGTGGTAGGGGGTTCTCTGGCAGACGCAGCCCTTATCTTGGAGAACTGAAATACTGACCTCCTTGAAAGTAAAGACCAAGTCTTGAAACATGACTTGAGAAGGCAGAGAGAAATGCATCTGATCTACTCTCTGAAGACTGGTGCAGCAAAGGAAACACAACAGAGGAGCTGAAGGGAGATAAAAGGACTATAAACAACAGGAGTAAGAGGTGAAGGGGAGGTAAGTATCTATAAAAGCTTTACAGGCATCACTGAAATATTATGGCTGGAATGCACAACTCAGCAGGTGCACCATAAAAGAGGGTACCCATACACACATGCAGACAACCTAGGCAATGTATTTCTACACTGCAGACTTTTAAAAATCACTTTTTAATGGTTGTTGCTGTTAAAGAAACTTATCAGGCTGTGTGGCATGTTATAAGAAAGTTTACTAGTGTAGATTTTACCTTTGTCCCATGAGTTTGAGGATGGCAGTGTCCGGAAAATGCACATGGAAGTGCCTTTTCAGCAACGCTCAGGGAAGTTTAGGAGTACCCCAAGCCTAAATCCGTCCCATGCTCTTCCCCTAGCAAGACCAGTAAAATACTTATTGGCACTTTACAGGAGCAAATTTCAACAGGGTATGGCCGTGAGATTGGCCAGGGCCCTAATCAGCTCTGCTCTTTTCAGTCCTGCCACCACTCGTTGCAAACCCCGAGACAGCCCAGGAATGACTGCGTGGAAGTCAGGTCCGACTGCTGTCAGAAGGGCATCCGCTGGATTCTCCGGGGGTGTCAGCAGGGGTGTGACTGCACTATGGCAGCGTGCAGCGCAGAAGGGTTGCTGCACAACAGTCAATGCAACCTCAGAGCTTGATAGCACGAGCGGATAGCTTAGCATTGCTGAAATACAGCAGCACCACCTGCAGCGCTTAAAACAGATGGCAGAAATGAGCTGGAACAAAGTAAGATGAAGTGTAAGTGGGCCAGAATATAAATCTGAAATACCTGAAATCTGAAGTACCTGAAATCTCGATTTTGATGGAAGTTTGACTTGGATCTAGACTAACCTCTACGATTTTTTCATTTAGTTATAATCTAAAGCCAAAACTTCAGCCACAACCAAGAATGCTGCTTTTTTGCAAAACTTTCCTTAGTCTTCAGGAACCTCATACTTGAACCTGAATGGGAATTCTACATCGACCCATGAATGCAGTACTTGAGCTCTTGTTTAATTCTAAATCCGGTCTCAATGCAAATCTCACATCTTTGCCAAGAGTCTTCATAGTCTAAGGAGAGTCATACTTACTAAGGATCTACAAATGGAGTCATAATGAGAAATGGAGAAGGTATACCAGAATGTCTGGCGTTTTTCTTCAACGCTTCAGGCTGAAGTAGGTGAATTGCTCACATTCTTCATAGTGAGTGAAGGACAGAGAAAATGATCGTAACAGAGAATTCTCCAAGACTTCACCCAACCAATTACTCTTGTCTTACGTTACTGATTTCCACACTTTGGCTACCTCTTTTAAAAAGCAATAATTCTGCTGTACTCTCATTTCTTACAGAATCGCTAGCTGTCTTACATCTAACTCACTCCTACTATATAGCAAAGTCTACAGGACTCTGTCCTAGGCCTCTTTGTGAAGGTCATATCTTCAGCTCTGTATCATGCAGGCAATGATATGCTTGCCTCAAACCGCCAGTGCTGGGAGTGCCATTGCCTTCTAGAGACACAATCCCCCTCATGCAACACAATCCCGCTGTTCTCGCTCGTGTTCTGCATAAGCAGTTCCTGTCCCTCTGGGCTCACTCCCTCACATGTTTCTGAAGGGCTGAGATAAAATGAATATTTATAGTGCTTTAGTAGCACATTAGAGTCAGATCACCTGTTAGACGATGGGTACTCTCCATATTCTATCTGTCACAGATGTGAATTCTTCATATGGATGAGTTTAGGGACTTGCTGTTTAATGGACTCTTCATCCCCCAGAGAGTATCTGATACACATATACCATGTCCGTGAGTGATGGATTTTGCATCTTGATTTCTGAGAAGTGTGACAGATCTGTCAAACAACAAGTACCTATGGGCAGGCAACTCCCTATGGATTATGCAATCATGGATGTTCCATCAAAAAGCACATGAACTAGATGGTGCTCACAGCAACTGCTCCCAGCCTGCTGGCTTCCAGAAGCAGCACACAAATTGCTAGTCATCTTTTGGTTTTCTGAATGCTCTTCCAAGCTGGAAGCCTGCAGATAGCCGCCTTCTCCTCTCTCCCCATTGCCATATCATCCCATTGCATATCATCCCATTAACTAACTAGGGTTACAGCTTCTGCATCCCTGAAAAATTTTTACATAGCTCCCTTACCTCGTGAGAAAAATATGTTTCTAGAGAGGGGAAATGAGAGAAGGGCATAGGAACAATTCTGAGCTAATTTTCAGATCCCTGATTTTCTACTACATGGCCTTCAGATGTCACTGCAAGCTCTTCTAAGAAATGTCTCAAAATGCCCAAATGTAGAAAGACCACTTTGAGCGAGGACTCCCCTGTCCCCTATTTTCATAGGACTTGGCCCAGTTCTCCTTGCCAGTTGAACTGCGGTATCACTTGGAGTTTCTTGGTGGTCATAAAAGCACTGGTAGTCTTGCTTAATATAATGATTGACTCTGCAAATGTGAAGGAAACAAACGAATCACCTTTGCAAGAGGGGAAACTTTTCAGGCAGAACTTAATTAGCTAGTTGAGTTCTTCATAATCATAAATGGAAGGGGATAATAAAAATTGTTTCTCTTAATTTGATTTTTTTAAAAAATTAATAGCATCATCTATTTCACCTTTACATTCCATTTTAACTGTGGATTAATTTGCGTATAGCGATATCACTTTCAAAGCAATTTCCCTAGTTGGAAAAAAAAAAAAAAAAAAAACCAAAAAAAAAACCAGCACAGAAGTTACTCATAAAACCTAATGAAAGTATTTGATTCTGGAAAGCATCATCCCACAGTCTCCCCAACCATTTTTACATCTACTCCAGATTTTCTCCAGACCAGGGACTAACATAAACAGCACAGCTCTGCATTTGCCATGTCAAAAAAAACTGAAAGGAAGGAAAAAAAAACCAACCCAGAAATACTAAATACTGGCACCATCACTTCCTTCACCTTTTAACTTACTCCTCTCTCCTCAAAAGCGTGACAGTGTTTCCCCTGAAGCGCATAACCTGTGACTTCATGCCAGTGCACTCCTGTGGCCGCTGCCAAAACTGCCTTTGATTTCAATAGGAGGTCTGTCGGTCTGAGGAATCCATGATCAGGCATGCAGTGTCATGCACAATAAACCACAGATATTAAAGGAACTGAGCTGATGCAGACAGAGTGCTTCTGTCTGCAGCATTTATTATTCTCTGTTGTTATAAGGAACTAAAGATTCTTAACACATGAAGGGAATTCCAAGGGAATCAGAGATGGAAAAATGAGAAAATCCACTTGGGTTTTATACATTCGCTTTTCTTCTGTGCAAGCTTTTCGTCTCTTATTATTCAAGTTGTGAACTGCAAAAAAGAATCAAACCTAAAACTGAAGGAAACTGGCAGGAAATCAAAGAAAAGAGTAGAAAAAACTCTTGTTTTAAAAGATAAAATAAGTAATTCCAGAACCCACAAAAATAAATTCTGAAAGAAACTGCAACCTGTTTCCCAAATCTATTAAACTACAAGCTGAGAAGGTCCTTTTAAAGCATGAAAAGTCTACGCAAGCTGTTTAACTCATTGCCACTGCAAGACAGAGCTTTTGTGCTTCAGCTTGGGCGAGGTCTGGGACGTGTTTCCTTTTGGGCATGAAGTGATTCCTTTACTGCTGAAAATCCCATATATGTGAAGAAAATTGTACAAGTGTGCATGGAGAGGAAAGGCAGCTATAGCTATGTGCTGCCGTTCCCAACCTGTTGGGGATGTACAAAGCCAGCTGTGGCAGGCAGGCAGCCATTATATCCCAAGTAAAGCGTACAAAACTCTTGGATTACCTTGAAAAGGAAGGAATTGCTGTTGATTTTAAGAAATAAAACTAGTCATGTGTCACTTATTTCCAACTCTCAAGTTTAGCAACCCATCTATCTTTGAGAAACAGCCCATAGACGATATTCCTTGAATTTCTGAGTTCTGACTGTGGTCTTTCATCCTCCTGTTTTTACTCATGGCAAATCTGGATCCCAGCAATGATTCTGCATAGAAGCAAGGGGGCAGCTGATGCAAAGACGGCTCTTTCCTGCCAGTGAGCAACTTCCCATCTATGTATTAAGAACAGCCCAATTAGCACTGATAAAGTAACTGCGATCATGATAATAAAACCTGTGGAGACTGGAATTTTTTTGCTGTCCGGGGCTACAACTGGGGCACATACCATGAGTACTTCTCCTCTCAGTTCCTCATAGCCCTTGATGTACTCAACACATCCCTTGTACTCCTGGGATGATGGTCCCTGCAGCTTGCCTGAGCTAGGCATCTGGGAAGAAGCAAAAGGAAATACAACTATGCACCAAGGAGGAATTTGCTAACCGCAGAGATGAACTGATTCTAAAGAAAGTGGAATAAAATGGGAACTGACGTAGCCTGATCCATGAAAATAGTTTTCCCTTGGTATTCCAGGCATCCCCGGCTTTCTTTCATCATACCTTCCTGTGCAGTAGCTGCACAACTCTGGCCTGACAAGCCCCTAAAAAGTGAGGAGAAACAGGGAAACTCACTGCCTAGCATCTCCTCAGATGCTCAGAGTGAAGAGCCTGGTGTCTACTTTGAGCTTCTAGAAACTGTCCCCTTCTGGAGTGTGAGTTCAGTCTGGAGGTTTTATTGTAAATCAGAGACCTCCAAGATTATGGGGTGCTCACAATTTTGTTGTTGTATCATCACATCTTCAGGGAGCAGTTCTCCAATTCTTGCTATTTCAAGGCTCTATGGTCTTGAGATTGTCTTTCATCACCTGAATTCCACAGTACATACAATGTAAGCTGACAGCTCGTGATGAACCATCATTATATCTTGGCTGGATACCCAGCCTAGTGAATCATGAAGCTGCCAAATCTTTTTATTATGAACAATGTCTCAAACTTCAGTGGGAATAATGAAGAAGACAGAGCTAAAATCCCTGCTTGGGATGAATGGAAATGAGTAAATACCTCAAGCTCCACATTTGGCTTAAGCAAGTCTTGTGAAATACAGAAGCCATTTGGAAGTGCAGATTAAAAGAAATATTCCAATTTTCTTCTTATATTGTCTGAGATTAGGGAAAGCTGAAGTGGGCTCTCTCCCCATGCATGACAGCTGCACCACAGGCATGCGGAGCTGCCTCTCCAAAGCAGAGTGGGTTGAATCACTTTTCCAAGACCACCACAAGGTTTCCATTTCCACTCTTTACCTGAAGCCCAGGAACAAAATGCCTGACATTGGGCATCAGATCTAGCACAATGAGAATATAACTGAGATTTGAACAAGTCCCAGCAGAATCATGTACCCTAGCCCACTGACTTTCAAACGGCAGCTCAGCACCAAACTTCCCTATTGAAGTTCTATTTGAACCTCTATTTCTACTGGCACCATCTTCCCTGGTGGAACAGGGTGAGAAGGAGAGGAATGGACTGTCCCACATAGCAGGAAAGCCTGGTTAATACTGATTTGCTGGGATGTGTGATGCAATAGTATCTGCGTAGCTCCAGGTGAAGCCTTCTTTAATTTAGCAGACCTTGTAGTAAACTGGAACTTTTAAATCCAGTGGAACACGAACAACAGAGTCACTGTGGTCTCTGTTTCACACCTCCCAGTGCTTGGATGAAATATCTTTATTTTCTACTATCCCAGTGGTTCAGACAGGCTGAGTTTAGGAGTTTGGCTCCATGATGCACAAAATGTCAATACTCCTTTCCAGTTGGGTTGGCCCCAGAGGCAGAATTAGTACTTCTGTCTGGCACTGCATCTGATCTAATGGGCCCTGGTGGACGGTACTGGCTTGTACAAGTCATTCATAAGTCAGACAATCCACCTGTGGATAAAGAAGAGCTGACTACTGCTCTGTAGTCTGCTGGCTTTCAAAGACTTAATTTTTGTGTGCAGGGCACTGTACTGAAGGGCTGATTCTTCACTGGACTACTGTTGTGTCTGATGAAAGCATTACCTTCACCCACCAATTCGCTCTTGTGGTTTCGAGGCCCAAGACCTAAAAAACAGGGTTTCTGTAAGATACAGGGAGCACGTTTTCACTGCCCAGCCAGGTCTGAGGATTATCAGGCTGTAAATGTTACGAATTAACACCATTGCAGCTGCATAGCACATGCACTACACTGTATGGATATATTTCAGTTCAGAACACACAGTATTTCAGGTTCCAGACCTGAATTGTGCTAGTGGCCACCTCAGAGATGTGGTCTGGTTTCTGCTCTCACTGCTCGGGCATTGTTCACCATTCAGCAATAGACGTAATGCCCCAAAATGTCACAGGAGTTTTGGATTTTACAGGGAACAACCAGGAAGGTAGAGAAAGCAATCATAAAAATGCCTCTACTTTTCTCACACACAAAAAAAGCATAAAACGAACATGCAATTTAAAGCAACAAGGTTATTCCATGGGAGGGGGAACAGAGAAGGCAACTATTCATCTGTCAACATCGTGTAAAAAAGTTACTTGTCACACAGACATGTGTATCCACTTTCAGCAAAATCCTTGTTTGATTCTCGTAAATAGGAGCCCCAACCACGGCAATCTGAGCTAATGCATTTGCTCTCACACAGATTTGTTCATTTGTTCCTTCACCCAGGCATCCATGCAGGCAAAACCACCATTCCTTATGCGTGGCCACAGAAAACGGAGCAACAACCAACCAACACAATTCAAACACAACCAGACCGAACCAAAATTTGCAACTTGCAAAACCAGTCACAAATCATTTTTCCTCTCTCTTCATACAGTTCGCATTCATGTCTCCTTTTCACAAATTAAAAGAAATTACGCTATCTAATTGATGTTCAGGATACAAAAGGTATCTTCTTATTTAACAGTCGTGCTATTTATTTTTGGTATCTCTCAATTCAAAAAATGGATCTGTTCAAATGTTTCTTTCTGACAGAAAACTAACTTATTGGTGTGTAAACATATACATATATATGTACACACACATATATACACATACATGCATTCACAATTATACATATAGCTACACATACAGCTAAATAATCTTTTCAATTTTGCAGGTGCATCATCTGTATTTGAAGAGAAATATTTTAAAAGTAAGAGCAGTCACTTTCACGTAGTTAATACCGGAGATTTCTTCAACAATACTAAGTAACATTAGCTTACATTATTTACATTAACGCTAAACTTACTAAATAACGTCAACTCCACTAACAGCAAGTAATTGACCTGAAGAACACGATACAAGGTGATATTGTGGGGAAAAAGATTAACAACTTATTTTATACTACAATGAAGCAAAGAAACCTTTTAATGGACAGTCAATTTTGTAAATTAAAATAAGTCTGACCTAAAATAATGCATTTCCCAACAAAAAACTTTGTTCTTTGACCTGGTATTTATAAATGGCATTTGCAAGTAACATAGGACTGTGCTGTAGGAAAATTATACTAACTGATTCACAGCATTACAGACATAGAAATATCGACCTACTAAGACTTAGACAAGTATTTTTTTTCTGAAAAATCTCATGTACCATCTATAATTCTCTACACAGGATTTATTTTTGTACTTTCTCATCTGGTTATATTATGTTCAGATAATAAAAGTTCAAGTAATATTTTGACTTTACATTAATATTTCTACAGCTATAAAGCTATTTTGTTTTCCTATAAGATGATATCTCTATAGAGTTCTATAAGGCAGCTCTACTTTGCTTCGAAATACTGGAAGATGCTTAAATACTGAATAAATTTGCTTTCTCATAAGCAGCTTATGTGTTGGTGTAGTTTTACACATTTAAAGAAATAAATCTTAAATTTAATATCCTGATCTTTCTATTGCCTAAATAAATCCCTTGCTCTAGTACCAATTATATTTAACAGATGGAAACAAGAGCTGTCAAGCACTAAATTTTGCATTTTTAAAAGCCAAGAAGAAGGAACAGCTCCTGAGCAATAATTAGCTATTAAATTCTGAATTTCATGCAGGAATGCAAGTGCTTGTTATTAAGGAACAACTATATTAAAAATATAAAGTCATTTTAAAATTATCTCTTCCATCAAGTTTTTATTGACGTTTCTTCCAACTAGCATCTTTGATCACGGAACAAAGACATTAAAACGCTTCAGACATCTGTAGCAGACAGAATTCCTGCAGAAACCTTTTCATGGAAAGATTTGCAAATGTAAAGATCAGCGTGACATTTTAAAGCGACGACAACAACAGCAGCTTCTAACTTACTTAACGAGTAGGAAATTTCTACCGAGGCAGAACGCGAACATCCTCACGTTAGACACAAAGAGAGACTAAGGGGGTGAGGCGTTCCAAAGAAACTTCATCCCTTTCTCAAAAGCAGCGAGACGCCGAGCACGTACCTCAGCCGGCCGCGACGCTCCGCTCACCTGTGGACGCCGGGAGGACGCGGAGGGCCGCGACCAATGGCAAGGGCAACCGATGCTCCAGAGGGTCGGCGAGACAAGAGCAGCCGGGAGGGAGGAAAAGGGCTGCTACCTTCGGGGCCGCCGGGGGGGCGCCGCCTTCCCTCGCCCCCCCCTCCCCTCCCC
>VZSF01000503.1:2294172-2470318 GCA_013398295.1 Chionis minor
CCTTTTTTTTTTTTTTTTTTTTTTTTTTCTTCCTTCTTCCCTCCCTCTGCCCTTGGTGCTTCCGAAGAGCCCGTAAGGTCTGCAGCGAGAGAGAGAGAGAGAGACTGGGGGAGGAGGAAGAATTAAGGAAGGGAAAAGATGGCGAGTTGCAGGAGCAGCGTGGAGAAAGCAGCATTTTTGTGCTGCTTCTTGCTGGCGATGGGGAGCCTAACCTCCTGCGCCCGGCCGGAGGAGGAGGAAGAGCAAGAAGAGCAGCGCTCCTGTCACGGTGCCTTTGATCTCTACTTCGTCCTGGATAAGTAAGTGACAGTCGCATTTAAAAACGTTTATTCACCCTTCAGTGCCTCCTTGCAGCGGCAGGGACGTCGTTGCCTCCGTCTCACCGGGTGCCTTCCCCCACCTCCCCTGGTGCCAAACACGATACGTGGGGCAGGGGCCTTATTTTTGCTTGCCAAAACTTGCATGTTTCCCAAGCGGAGCGTTTAGGGGAGTACCGTGCGTTATCCTGGGTTAAGCTGCGCGTGCAAACCTGGGAAATCAGGTCACCTTCAGGTTGTGGGCTGCGGGCATTGGATTTGAGGGGGTGTTTGTCAGGGCCCCCAGCACTCCTGGAGTTTGGTGTCAATGCGATGTCACCTGTGGGATTTAGCATCGCCAGGGCTGTGCAGAACTACCTAAAGTTAAGGGGAGACTGCTCGTGTGTAGTGGTTGCTTTTTTAGAGGCTCACTGTAAGGTTTTATAGAACTTGTTTCTGCTCGGCTTCTTTGGAATTGTCTAAACCTGTGTTTGAGTTACAGCTATTAAAATAGGTTGGCAAGTAGTTTTCTTTAATGCTATGTTAGCCCAATTTAGGTATGGCCAGAGGGTACGGTTAAGCTCGTATTTATAGGCATGTTATAGCAAGCACTAGCAAAGTGAGGTAAACTGCTGCACCCACAGGTGTTTTTCAGAAGGCCCAAATTTCAGTTTCTCTTGGTGCACTGCTCCGGCTTGACAGCCAAGGGTTAAACTCAAGGAGTAAATTGTTAGTGTCCCACATCTACTCGGTGCCATGGTTGTGTTATTTAATACATCCTGGATTACGTATGTGACATGATATTATGAAAGACTGGAGCCTTTTCTTCATGACTCTTGTAAGTCAGGTATGAAGTCTGCATTGTGCTGTTTGCTGGTCGAAAGAACTGTTGAGTTCTTCAGTTCTTCATCAGGCCTTCTGCACAGCCTGCATGAGGCGAAAAGCCACCATCGGTCAGGAGCCAGCATATTCCCATATGCAGGAAGGAAAAAAAAGTATCATTAAGTAGTGATTCTGGCTTTAGAGCAAAAGGATCTGAAGACCAAAGGCATTCTGCCTTTCTAAAAGATGCACTAACACACCATGTGGCCATTGGTTGGTTGTGTTTTTTTCACTAAGAACTTGTTCCTGAAGTAAGCTTCATGCCTAGGAAGAGCTCTGTGGGGGGCTGGTGTTAGTGCTCAAACTCATTCTCACCAGGCTTTCAAGAAGTGCCTGGTACTGTTGTTATGCTCACTTCCCTTATTGAATTCCCTGTAACAATAAATGCCGGTGGTTGCAATGTGGGTTCTGTGACATGGTAACTGTCTCCTGCAGTGTGATTTCCCTGTTTACAATGGCATTGCCTACCCCTAGCAATCACCACACTGCGCTCCTACTCCTGTGCTGGTTTTTATCTGTAGATCAGAAAGCACTTTACTGGGGTGATTGCTGTTATCACTCATGTTGTGTTTGGGGAAATCAAGGCAGAGAAGAGAGTGATTTGTTCAAAGTTACTGATATGTCAGGCAATAGGAAGTCAGTTGTGTAAGCAAGTTCCTCTTCAGTATTGTGGATGTGAAATCATACATTTTCTTCTAGCAGGCTACAGGTCTTGTACCTTGGCTCAGGTGATGTTCACTCAGTACAGTAGCCTGCTGGAGACCAGACCTGATTATGGTTGAAGTAAAAGTCACAGACTGGTTCCAGTGGGAAAAGTCTCTTTGACTTCAGTCGCAAACTGAGTCTTTGTAACCTTCGAGGGTTATACCAAAGTGCTCCTCTTTAGTAAAAAGCTGTAGTGAAAGTTACTTGGGCCCCCGAGTGGTTTTAGAATCCATTCCTGCTCTTACCAAGTCTGCGGCAACGTGGTGGCAAAGCTGCTTTTGGCCTCAATGAGATTGGAGTACAATCCATGTGGGTGATATCAGAGAGCTGGATCTTAGGAGCCGTAGGTCCTATGCTGGCTGAGGGTGTGTTTAGTCCCAGCTATATTCTGTGACGTCTGGCACAGCGCAAGGAGCTTTATGGAGGCAGGGGGGATTGACTGTGTGGAAGAGTGGATCTTGGGACAGTTCATCAGGAACGAACTAGGTAATCCATTAGTGTTGAGAGGGGTCAGGGTATCCCTGGTAGGGAGAAGGCAGGAAGCCAGTCAGAAGCAGCTGGTCAAATCTGAAAATGCCGTGGACAGAGTTTGATTTTTTTCTTTTAATTTTTTTTTTTTTTTTTAAGAATTGTCTCCATGCTGTTACATGCTGGGAAGAATTCTGTCTCTAATTTCTAGTGGGAGAATACCCAGAAAAACCCGGCCCTATACACCATAGAGTATCCCCACATGGCCTGGGGATCGCCTCCCTTAATTGGTGCCTTGCCAGTCTGGAGCTAGATGCATTCAGTCTTAATTAACTGTCTAACAACAGGATTGAAGCATTGGCTCTGTGAAAATTCCAGGCTTTAATCCTGCGACCCCGTAGCGCTCTTTAGCTGAATGACAGGCCGTGTCTCTGAAGTCAGCCTGGGTGAACCAAAATGACTTTAAATCTGCTTTGCTTTGCTTCCCCATAGAAAGATGTGATCTCACATCAGGAGGAGGCAAATTGGAAGAAGATAACAAACCTTTCTCCTTATGCATCGAAGCACTGTGTGTTACTGCAATGACTTTATTGGGGCATGATTTTTCCTTTTCATTCTGCCAGGCAAAGTCTGTGGGGATTTAATCCTGCAGGCAACAGCCATCAGATGGAAAAGATCATCTGCTGGTGAAGTTATTGTTATAATATATATGCTGCCAATTAGAAAAAGAAACTCACTGATTTCTTACAATTTTTCTCTGCCTGAAGTTGATTGCAGCCCTTCATGTCAAGTCCATGGGATAGGCAAGATCAGAGCAGTGGAACTAAGCCTTGAATGCGCAAGAAGCTGAAAGGGAAAAGCAGCATGTGTGGGAGGGAGACCTGCCACCATCCTCCTTAGGATTGTCTGACCATGCCAGAGCCACATTAGGACTGCCTTGTCTCTGGGGATGCTTAAATGAGCAAATCTCCTGAAGCTAGGGGAACTGGACATTTGCTGGCTGCAGAGGCAGCCGCCTAGAGTCTGCAATCTTGTGCTGTCTGTATGTCATACTTTATGCGTTAGGCAGGCTTGAGTTTATTTGGAGGTGTGGTGGCAGACTTTAAAGTATCATACTGGAGCAGCACAGATTTTTCCGTTTGCGGTGAAGTCGTTCCCTCTGCATGAGGTAAGGCAGTACACGGTGCAGTTGGCATACCTGTCCCTCCTATGGCGTGTCGTAAGATCAAGTCGTGTGTGATATCGAAGATCTCACATTTACTGTTAAACAAGCATAGCTCTTAAGCCCAAGATAATGGATAGCTGAGTAGTTCTCGCTTGCTTTGGTTGCTTTATTTGCTTTGGTTGTCCAGGTGCATGAAGAGCTTGTTTCAGTCCCATCCCAAACTGCCAAGGACAGGTGCTCTAAGGGATCTGATTGCTTGACTATCAGGTCTTGTAGTGACATCCTTGTGCTTGAGTGTGTAAGTAACTCCCTTTCATCCCTGCCTTGTTGTTGACATCCAGCTGGTGTTTGTAATCATATTGAAATGCACTTGCACAGCGGAAAGGATGACTGACCTCTAGTGTTTTCTAATTATAACAGTGCCCGATAGCATCGTTATGATTGCTTATTAGTGCAACAAATAGAAACCCTTTTAAAGTAAGTACTGCCATAAATACCCGCTGCTGGTGATGCTTGATATGACAGATCTGAGCTGCAGAACTATCTGTATTTTGTATTTACCAAATATGAAGAAATGTCTTTGATTATTTTTTTGACTGTAAGACAGGATGGGAAATGGAGGGGGGAGGGGGAGGGAGAAGAATGTGAGATAGTCAAACATATTTTCTAATTTTTCCTGCTGAGATATTTGCTAAGAAATTGTTTGGATTTTGAGGAAAAATGAGCTCCGCGGCCTTGGGAAAATGTTTCCTTTTTCTACATCACAGACCAGGACAGCACAAACATCTTGAGTAAGGCCCTGGTTGATTTTCTTTTAGAGCAGTGATTATAACTCTCTTTTTTGGGGGAGGCTGGCCTGATTACCCTCTTGCTGCTCCGCATCTTCCCCTTGAACTTCTGGGTAGTCCCTCTTCATGTTATTCCCATCCCTTGGGCCCAAGCCAATATTGCCTTTCACATCAGTTTTGCTTTGTCTCCTGTGCTCCCAAGAGCATCCCGATCAACAGCAACTTTGGTAAAGACATCAGTGCAACATGGCCAGCCTCTCGCTTGTAATCTGCTTTCCAGCTGGCTTTCTTTTTAAACTTGGTAAGCCTCGCTCCAGCGGTGAATGTCACCAGTAGGGAGGTGGTGGGGAAGACCACAACCTACAATTAGATGGGAAATCAGCTGTCCCATCCCATCTCCTTCCCGGTTTTGAGTCTCTGTCCACCTCCCCAGCTTCCCCTTAAAAAGCCCGTTTTGTGGGAGAGGGAGGTGTTGGGAGGGTTGATATTCCCTAATTCACTTCAGGCAAGCCAAAAAGCCATCAGAACAAAAGGCATTTCAGGAGCTGCTCTTCTGATCTCTACACACCTTGTTTTTTCAGGATATGCCGTATTTAAAGCAAACAAAGAAGAGAGTTTGGTAAACATATTTTGTGCCCCTCCTCCTCCCTCCCAATGATTTCCTTGCCAATGACTTGAATGAATTTAACACTCATGAATTAAAAGTACTAGTGAGAGCAAGTATTGTTGGCCCTAGGCTCTCCCTGTAGCCCTCTGCTGCTCTTCCTGCGCCCACGGAGTCCCAATCCCAGAGTGTTAGGATGGAGCTGGACTTGCGGGAACTCCTGCAGCTTCTCTCTCTGCGCTGGCTGGGCCCGATGCCGTTCAGCGTGCGTGAGGAGGGGAAGAGCGTGGCTGAACATTGTTGTTGCTGGAAATCAGACTGCTGGCAAAGACAGGTGCTTGAACACATGTTCTGTCACCTAACTTAATGGTGTTTGAAAGTCTTGTATTGACTGACAAACCACTGCTAAACTCCCTGCTCTGTAAGCAAGAATACCTACCTACTGCAGCCAGACTTCAGTTCGCCATAAGATGTGGGACCTGGTGCAGGTCAGCTGACTACTGAGATTGAGAGGAGTTGCTGTCTGAACAAAAATATCAGCTTCGTTTCTTAGGTGGCATTAAATTATGCATGTATATTTAAAAATAGTTGTGTCTATCTGTCTTCCTCCTTTGCTGTCTGACTTTTTTTTTCTCTCTTTATAACGTAACCACATCATCTACATGACACCTCTCATACTCTCCAACTGCCTGTAAGCAATATTCTTTATTGTTTTCAAAATGTAATCTGTTGGTATTTTGCCTTTGCATCTTTCTTTGTTGTGGTTATATCACAGCCAGCGCTGTGATTTTCTTATAACCAGGTAAAATTGCTTGGAATGTTCCAAAGCAAATTTTTATTCAACTTCAGACATACCTATGTTATTGGAACCAGGTTTTATTTGTTTGTATTTTGTCTGATACTATTCTGCCAGATTTGCCTTTCACAGGAAAAAATATTCAGGAAAACCAATTCTCCTCCCTTCTGCCCCAAGAAAAAAAATTCTTTACGAAACACAAGGCAAAGCTAATGGGTAGTGGTTGTTTCACATAAAATGTGTACAGTTAACGGGAAGAAAAAACCATGGCAGCTTGTCATTTGCAGTCTATTTATGCATGTAACTAAATCTGATTTATTTGGGGCTTGAGCCAAGGAAGTAAACTGTAAGATTCCCACTGACCTAGGATTTTTGTTTGTGTGCATTCAGTGATTGAGAATTTCATTACTTTTGTCTGAGCTCGCAGGCTGAATGCAGGTGTGAATTGTGAGTTTGTATGAGGCATAGTAGGACTGAACCTTTCCATCTCAAGTGCAGAGAAGAGGAATTGACTCCTGTGAGTTATTCAGAGCTCAAGAGTTGCACGTCCCTGCTCCTGGCTGTCATTTGCACCTTGTTAAGTGTGACTGGGACAGAGTGCTCCGCTTTGCTTCCCATGTTGTGCTGGAGAGGACCAGGACGCTGAGAGCAGGTCTTCCAACCCTGATGCTGCTCAGAGCAGCTCTGGAGTTTTGCAGGGAGATGCGAGGTGGCTGGCTGCAGTCTGAGCATGGCTTCTGAGTTTCCCTTTGTGCTTTTTTGTTGGCTGGGGATGTAGCAAGAGCTATAGTACCCCGTTGGCAGGACTTGCAGATTAGATGGGTTACGGTAGAAGTAAAGGGAAATGTTTTGAGGCATGACTTAGAGAAGTCTGCAATGTTGCTGCAGACTTTGTCGTAGCTTTATATGAGAAAAGCGATTATAAAATTAATGGGTTTGGTCATGAAATGTTTTGGATTCAAGTATTTTGGGTCCTGCGCTCAGGGTGCCAGCCTAGGACTGAAATCCATTTTCCAGTCACTTCTCTGCATCTTCCCCTCCACATTCCAGCCCTTGTTTTGTCCATTAATGTTACAAGTACTCTGAAGCAGGGACTGTCTTAGGCTGTCTCTGCCAGTGTTTCTAATTGCCTCTGGAGCAGATGATATGAACTAGTCCTTCCTCCCGTGGATGAATCACTCAGTCAAGGTCCCTTCCATGCTTGCAGCAAGAAGCATTGTTTGGGAGAGGAGGATTCTTGTCACTTTGAATGCTCAGCTGGCTCAGGAAGGAGCAGAGGGGTGGATGAACATGGGCCTTCTCGTCTGAAACCACAACAAACTAGATGCCCCAGGGTTTGCTTTTATTGCAGAGCAGTTATTAGCCATGTGCAAGAATTCTGTTGTCTACAATGTGGTTGTGACCACAAAGAGCTCTCCAAATAACAACAACAAAGTGCCACATTTCTGAGCAATGGACTGTATACAGGGCCACCATTAGCTCCAGGGGACAGAGAGTTACAGGGACCTGCAAACTCAATGAGTGTTGTACTCCCCTGACACCACACTCAAACTGAACCCAGTGTCAGTAATAATGGGTCTGGGATTTGCTACAGGATCTCTGGAATCGCTGCCTTCAGCTAATCTGTAACAGGCAAAGGTGCATGGGGAGGGGGGAACAGGATGAGGGGCAGCTTTGTATCTTTGAGGGGTTTCACTTTCTCACTTTGGGCAGGAAGGAAGGGCTTGGGGTCCTGCTGCCTTCTGTCTGTGTACCTGTGGTAATAAAAACGTTTACTGTTTGGGTAGTGCTGGGGTCCTAGGTCTAACTGCGGCGCTGCCGGTCGGGTGTGTGTGGCACTGGGGTGACCTGTGTAGGCTCTCGACACGGGTTTAGCTGTGACTGTGAATTGCATGTGCCCCAGGACAGGCACCTCGCCACTGTCCCTCCCGGCCTCTGCCTGCCGAAGTGACTGTGCTGGGAGCAGCACCCCGTACGCCAGGGCTGTGCTGCTTGGCTCCTTGGAGCTCCAGCTTCCACCGTCTCTGGGAGCCTGCTCGGAAAGAGGAGGAGGTTTCCAGCCTGTCTCACACTTTCTTGTCTTCACAACCAGCAGTGAAATACCTCATATCGAGGCAGCCATGACTCTGACATGTTCACTGTTCTTTATACCGACACACGGCTCTGCTGAACTCGAGGGAGTCGCTCCGCAGTAAGTGAGCGGGAGCCGAGCCGGGCCTTGCCATCACATCACTTCCTTCCACCCCCAGAAACACTCGCTGTCCTCCTCCTTTCCCCTCCCAGCAAGCGGTAGCAATGTGAAATTCAGGAAAAGAGCAGCAGCAGGAGCTGCAGCAGCAGCTGCTGCTCCGAGCCCCGTCCCGATGAGGCCGGGAGCGCATTCTTTCCTATGTTGTGGTTTGCTGACTCTTCCCTCTGTCTCGTGTGTAATGGGAACACAGCTCGTGGAGCGGGGAGCACGCTGGCAGCAAATGGCTCCTGGGGTTTTTTCACTTAGCCTGGACGCAGTTCTGATCCCAGCTGTGTAGGTATGAACCTGGGGAAATTTTGCTCTTCCTCTGGACCTGCTCCAGAGGAAACCGGCAGTGGGAACAGTCCCTGAAATGCTTTTTGTGGCGCTCGGGCTGCCCACCCCGGCGGCTCATTGCTTTGCGTTTTCCTTTGCCATGAGACCACTCATTATTCAGGAGTCTTCACATTTCCTCTGAAATCTTACGGGATCATTTGTTGGCCAAACAGGCCAGGCAAGGAATTTGTGTGTGGTTATTTACTGATGGCACTTTGGGACAACATGTCAGCTTTGTCCGAGGCTCCTATTAGCACAGGTACACTGATTAACAGGATTACTGTAAGGTGCTAAGGAAAACAACAAAAGCACCGAAACTACTGTAAAAATCATGCTGTGTGGATGTCCAGGAATAACATGTGATGTAGAGCATCACTGAAAGACTCTGTGCTTTCTCAAGGCTCGATAACCATGGTATTAAACGTGTACGGCTTTCAAACATTGGCCATGGTCAGAAAGGAGCCTAGAGTGTGCTTGGAGCCTTCCACTTGCAGTGGGAAACCAAGGTAAAAACCTCCTTTTCTGATCCAGCCATGAAACACAACAATTTAATTTATGCCGGCAGCCAAAGTGATTCTGCAGAGCTAAAGATGAGATCCCAAAAGCAGTGAAACACATCAGCATTTTCAATAGTCTTGGGCAGCTTCTGTTTGTCAGTGCTGGGAGTAATATTTGACAGCATTTGGCAACTTAGTAGATAGTTTAGCAAACATTTTAATGCTGTAAATTTTTTGTTTGATTTGCCAGCAACTGCTGTTGCTGGTGACACGGGGTCAGTCCTCTGGGGCAACAGGTGAAGCTATATCAGAACAAACCACAGAAGCCTCCAGAGCACGCACGTGCACACATACGTGTATATATGTGTATCTATATGAAACAGCAAATAAAAAAGACTTTAAAAACAGGGATATTTAGAAGTGAGTTTTAGGGGGAGGAAATCAGGTTCTTCTGTAAGTCAGGCTGCCCCCACTGGTGTTGATGAAGGGTTTGACATGACTGGCGTCAGTGGCACTTGGCATCATTTGCAGAGGGAGGTGACACACCTGGGCTTGGAGGAGTGTGGTGAGGGAAATGATTAAATGCTGACCTGGCACTCATTATTTGAGATTTTGAAGACTGTAACATTTTCTTGCTAGTATTTCTGTCTGGCTTCGACACTTCCCAGCTGATAAGCAATATGTGGGTGCAGAATCTGTCCTAGGGCAGAAGGAGACCCACTGCCATGGTGAAGTGCCCCTGCTGAGCAGGGCTTTGGCTCTCCGATGTAAAGCCAGGCACTCTGAGAGCACAGTATGCTTCCCGTGAGGGGTAGCACATGACAGAGACATCCTTAGCTTTTCAGACGTGGGCATCTATAGATATGTTACAGCCAGTTCTCGTTAGTCTCACTGGTTATTCTGTTTCCAGAAGGGGTGTTTCATTATAGTCAGAGTACATGGAAATGCATGGTATTGAGGTTATCTGTGCATTTTCACTTTAAAAGTCTTCATGGTTTTCCACCATTAGCTGCTTCTGATTTTCTTAAATTTTTGATGTCTAGGCTGTTTTGCCAAGCTATCCTTTGCCTGAGGCATAGATTATTTTTTTTAAAAAAAAAGGGGGGGGGAGGGAAGTAATTCCGACTGTCCTAAAAAGGTACTGGAAATGATCATTTGTTGATGTTATAAAGAAAAATTGTTGCTACTTTCTTTTTTGGATTGCATCAGTGCCTCTGCGGCTGGCAGTAGAAATTTGATACCTCATCCAAAATAGGTCGTTCTTTTCCAAGTAAGAAACTATGGCTATTCTATGTAGGGAAGTGACTCCACTGGAAATTGCAGGAATTGGATTTAAGTGGGATGGCAAGCTCAGAATGAAACTGAAAGTGTCAACTTCAGAGGGCAAAGAATTAAAAAAAGAAAAAAAAATTTGGGGCTGTCAATGTATCTTGCATAGATTCAAGGAAAATCTTTTTGAGTTCATAGCGTTTTGAGATTTAGCCTGGGACTTTCAGAAAAATTCTGGAGAGTTATAGGTGTTGGACTGCCTCAGGTGCCTTTTGGAAAAGCAGTCTTTAAAGTACATACCTCACATCAGTGTGGATTATTTTTTAATGATGAGAAAAGGGCTCATTTGCTAATAGTGCCAGCACTTTTCATTGTTGCTGTTCACAAATATATAAACATGTCATTGCATAGCACTTATAAATTGGAGACTGTAGAGGATCTGGACCCTTGGTTTGAGCAGTCCACAGTGCTCTGTTGCCCTCCCTCAGTGCCTGGCAATTTCTTCATTCTTTGGTAACCAGTTTGTTCTGCAAATAAATCAGGAGTTCTCTAGAAGAGCAGTATGAAGGCACAGGGTTACACGAGCAAACTTATCCTGGCTTATGCACTTCAGGGGTCTCCTTTCGGTCCTTGTTGCTTTATCTTTGCTCTCCTCGTCCTCTTCACCCGCACCGTTGCAGGGTGGGCAGTGCCATGTTATGTTGCACACGCAGGCTTCGTGTGCTGGTCTGCACCTGATGTACAGGGGCAGGAGTGACTGGCATAGAGTCGCCTGGAAAGCCCACAGTAGAACTGGGAATTGTAATATGGGATCATTTTCTCACTTGTAAACGTTTACACAGAAAAACATCTAACAGCAGTTAGAGGAATCGTACTGCTTTACAGTAGTTAAATTTCAGAAACTTTTAGTTCTGCATAATCCTCTGTGATCCTTCTTTTATTTATGTATTTCCCTAAGATACCTGGTACCTGAGTTTGCCTGGCAAGGAAAGCAAACGAGCTGTTCTTTCATAAACACCGCAGTCCTAGGGAGGGCTTTTAAAATCATTGATTTCTCATGCTTTGTAGCCTTTTTAATGGCTCAAAAAGGTATGGCGTAGATCCGCATGGTAGAAATCACTTACCATTTACTGTAGAGTTGCCACATGCAAGGCTGTCTTTGAGGTCTGAGTCCCACCAGGCACTGGGGGTCTCTGAGAATGTAAGACTAAGCAGAAAAAAAGCCAGGGAGTGTCAGTAATGCAGTTTTATAAATCGGGAATAGCAGCACAAACATGTAAGTTTGTGCATGCAACTAAGTTGCCCAAGTTTTCACAAGAAATCTGTAACGGAGCCAGGGGCTGACTGTCCAGAATGGTAGTGCAGCGAATTAGCTATGAGTACTGCCTTTCGCTTCTGAATTATTTCAAAAGCTTTCTCTTTTGAAACAAACAGTAATTCATGCAAACGTTCTCCCACGCATTCTGGGAGAATAGAAGATCAGTCAAGACTTTCTGTGTGGCTGCAGGGGCAGAGCTGTGCTCTAGGAAAGTAAATAATCTGATTTTGTGAAGTCAAATAGAATTACTTAAACTAGAAGAAAATATTTATATCTTATAAAAGGAACGAAAGCAGGTGGAAGAGTTACTAAGCTTGTTCCAGAATAGTATGGTAAACTGTTTCAGGCCTATTTCTACTTCTCTTTGAGTCAGTGCATTTTGTCACGATGGTTCCTGCTATAGTTTCCAACACGACTGCAGTAGAACTCAAGAGAGTTAGCTGCCTCGTCTCCACAGACCTCTATGTGATTTGTGTCCCTAACCACCTTTGGAGTAACCTAGGCTTAAAATTCAGAGTGGAGCAAGGAATTTTGCTGTGAAATAAGATGGATGTAATCAATTGTGTTTTGTACGCAGGTCTGGAAGTGTCAGAAATCATTGGACTGAGATTTATTCTTTTGTGGAAAGCCTAGCTGAGAAGTTCATAAGGTAAAGTTTTCTTGAGAAAAAATATTTTAATTTGCTATATATATTTTTAGTTTTTCATTCACTGCTTCTTAACAAATGAAAATCGGCTGAAGTAATGTGTGTGTGACGTGAATCTGGCTTGTTCTGTTTCAGTCCGATGTTGCGAATGTCTTTCATCGTTTTTTCTTCACGAGGCACTACGATCATGAAACTAACAGAAAACAGGCAAGTACTCCCCACAGCTTTCAGACAGAAATACTCTGTGTCCCTCTTTTCAAGCAGTGAGTGGCCTCAAACCCAGAATTTGAAGGTCTGTCTTGATCCTCGGTGTGGCACCAACCCAGGCACCAACTGAAATCCTTTCCACCCTTCCCAACTGGAAGGGGGCTTAGAATGCCTTTGGGTGTCCTGTTACCATTTTGTTTTCAGCCTTATAAGAGAAAAGCGGCACTGGGCTGCCTGTTCTTTATCTCAATATTTTGTGGACTAACTGCATTTCCAGTTGAGGATTTGTATACGTCTTTGCTATCCTCAGCTACCCAAATAAAGGCAGTTTTTGTGTAAAAGACCTCAGACCCTGAGCTGATGAGCTGGTGGATGAAAGACTGTATGAAAGTCCCACAGTGACCTTCAAAGTGACCCAGAGACCTGAACGTTAAGCCAGCAGCTGGTTGTACCCGGTGCTGGAGTGCTATTTCACCAGGCTGTCGCACCGCTCTCCTGGGCTGCCTTCAGACAGTGCCCATGCCAGAGGTGCAAAGTCAAGCGACAGGTTTCTTAAGAAAAAGAGCGTCTGAGGCTGGAGCAAAATTCTTGTTGCCGCCTTCACAACCAAATCCTCTTTTTTTTTTTTTTTTTTAAACACAAAAACAAAAACCTAAAACCCCCCCCCCCAAAAAAAAAAAAACCCCAAACCCAAAAAAACCCACCCCAAAAAAACCCTAGACAAAACCCCACAAATACTTCTCAATTTAACTGGCCTTGCACACAGAAATCCCTGTTACGGAGGTGTTTCTAAGTATTTTCTTTCATTTCAACTTAAAGCCCTTGGTTTTGCTACTGCTTCTGTCTGTGTGATAGGGCCTCAGTAGTACGGTGCACCCTAGAAATAAAGGGGGCTCTGGAACAGTCTTGAAAGAACACACACAGCCCCATCCATCCTTCCATTTTGTACTCCAGGACCTCATCCACAGCCAGAAGCCTTGCAGGGATCTTGCATTTCTGCTGGCTCCACCGAGTTTTGGCTCAGGTCTCTGTCTCGTACCTTGGTAACAGATCTCAAACTTGCTTACTTCTCCCAAGTGGATTTGCTCTTTGCAAGGTTAAGAGTAGACAGGAACCCTGTGGCAATATGTTGAACATGGTATTAGAATGTTCTCTCTCCTAAATTCCTGTCATCTGTATGATTCGCCATGTGTGCCTTCTCAGCTCATTTTATCATAGAATCATAGAATGGTTAGAGTTGGAAGGGACCTTAAAGATCATCAAGTTCCAACCCCCCTGCCATGGGCAGGGACACCTCTGACTACAGCAGGTTGCTCAAAGCCCCATCCAGCCTGGCCTTAAACACTTCCAGGGATGGGGCATCCACAACTTCTCTGGGTAACCTGTTCCAGTGCCTCACCACCCTCACAGTAAAGAACTTCTTCCTAATATCTAATCTAAATCTTCCCTCTTCCAATTTAAAACCATTACCCCTTGTCCTATCACTAGATTTCCTGACAAAGAGTCCCTCTCCAGCTCTCCTGTAGGCTCCCTTCAGATACTGAAAGGCTGCTCTCAGGTCTCCCCGGAGCCTTCTCTTCTCCAGGCTGAACAGCCCCAGCTCTCTCAGCCTGTCCTCATAGGAGAGGTGCTCCATCCCTCTAATCATCTTAGTGGCCCTTCGCTGGACCTGTTCCAACAGTTCGATGTCCTTTCTGTGTTGAGGACTCCAGAGCTGGACACAGTACTCCAGGTGGGGTCTCACAAGTGCAGAGTAGAGGGGGAGAATCACCTCCCGTGCCCTGCTGGCCACGCTTCTTTTGATGCAACCCAGGATACGGTTGGTTTTCTGGGCTGCCAGCGCGCACTGCCGGCTCATGTTGAGCTTCTCATCCATGAGCACTCCCAAGTCCTTCTCCTCAGGGCTGCCCTCCAGCCATTCTCTGCCCAGCCTGTATTTATGTCTGGGACATGGAATGTCCCTTTATCCTTTAATGTTATCCAATTAATGTTAATGTTAATCCAATAATGTTATCCTTTATACTTGGAAAGGATAAAAAATGTGCTTTTTTTCCCTAACAACGTCCCCAATCGCAGCTCCTGATTTTACCTTTGTCCCATACAGACTTCCGTTTCCTTTGTAATTGGGGTTGTGCCGCCTAGAATGCACAGCTGTAAAATGGAGCTCAGAGAGGTGCTCTCTATCTTTTTTTAAAAAGGATGCCCCGCAGCATCTGGGGCTGATGTTTGGACTGCCTTCATCTTGCCTGTTGAGTATTTGTGCCTTATTTGTGTTCCGTTAATATAATGAAAACTTTGCCACGGATCAGGGTCTTTTAGTGATCAGTGATCAATTAAATTATTAGTGTCCCTGAGTGATCCTCTTGCTTTGTGGGTACTTGTGGAGTAAGAAGCTATGCAACAGGGTCATGGTATCAGTTACCTTGCTCTAACCAGGGAGCAATCTGTGCCCCAGGAAGGTTGATCAGTCCCTGGGCTAGGACAGGAAATTCTTGTTATTCCCATCCTGTTCTCTTGTCTTTTGACTTTTGTCTTTTTATGGAAAAGTCCTAATCCCAACTGTCCCAATGATTGATTGAATACAGAGTTTTTAATTTGTCCCATTTTTCATGACAGGATCATAAGCTTTTAAATTCTTATTCCATCTGCAGTTTGTCAGAGTTTAATATCTGGCATTTACTTTTATTCAATCTTACCCTCTCTGGGAGTATACCAGAATGAGGGAGCAGGGACAGAATTGCACCCTTAAAATGTGTTAACCCCAACATTGTATCCTATGTCTAGTTTTGTGCTCCCATAGGTGTTTGGCTGAAAAAATATGTTTTTTGAGAAATCTTGTATTTTACCAGTGATTTAGGTGATGTGTATGCACTCTGTGCAAGGTATTGACAGGGTACATAGTCTACCTATGGTACAGGAATATCTCAACAAAAGAAAAAAGAACTTTTAATAAATTTTTCTCTTTTTTTTTTTTTTAATCCAAAGGGAAGCCATAAGACGAGGGCTCGACATTCTTCAGTATGAAGTGCCTGGAGGAGACACATTCATGCATGAAGGATTTAAAAGGGTACACATCACAGTACCTCCTTTATTTGATTTATACATACAAACTTTGCTTTGCTTGCTGCCGGTGTACTTAAGAGGTAACAATGTTCTACACTTCATTGCAGGCAAATGAGCAGATTTACCACGAAACCTATGGAGGTATGTGTTGTATATCACTCGTGTTATATGCCTGCTTTGAAAAGACAGGGGTGATAGTTCTTTATATGACCTGCAGTAAACCCGCTGAAAGAAGTGTTGGAGAAGGAATTGGTGTTACACAATCACTACATTCCATTTTGACTACAGCCCTACTTTTAAATGCGTGATTCATGGTTTATTAAGACCAGAGGAGACCAGTATGATCACAGATCTGACCCAGTGCAGAATACAGACCAAAGCATTACAGCCAGAACTGCCTGTCCTGCACCCATGGCACAGGAAAACCCAAATTTTCTCGCTCCCTTCTGTCCTGATGCGCTCAGCCCTGAATGCCTTGTGCGTCCAGGTGCTCATTCTCATTAGTGGGCATATGAATGCACAATCAGCTGAGATTTTTGCATCAGTATGAATGATTTTGCATCAGATTCTGAGTTCCTAAAATGTAAATTTTCACTAAATTTTGAGAGGGAAATGTATTTGTGTGTTTTTGTCTGTGCCAGAAGAAGGCTTAATTAATTAAACTGAACGCTCATTGCCTTGTTTGTACCCCTGGTGTGAGGCTGTTCTCATTTGGGGTCTCTTCGGAAGATGGAGAAATGGGTCAGTGCCTTTTCAATGAAATAGGCTGTGAGTGTAGAGATTTCAGCAGCAAGTCTGCGTGGCTTCTCAGGCACTTCTGCCATTGAAATCAAGAGTTCTGAGAAGCCCAACTGAAAACTGTTTTACCTCTTCATAACATATAACTAAGAACTAATGAACTATTTGGTAAGTTGATTAAGAGTAGATGAGATCTGAATTTATAAGCTAAAATATCAGGGAAGAAACAAGTGTTCAAAAGAAAACAAAATAAGATTTCCAATTTTTCAGCATTTTTAAAGCATGCTGGGCAGAAAAAAAAAAAAAGGAATACAGGAATCGGAGCTATTTTTCCCCCCAAGTTGCAGGTCATTTTTTTAAGATTTATGTCCATGTCTGACATGACATGGGAAAGACTGCATGGCATAAGAAACCTGTCAGAACTAATCAGTCTTTCATTTCAGACAGTATGGGGAAAGACACTTGAAGTTGTAACAGATTATTTTGAAAAAATAACAAATATTCCGCTGAAAGTAACAAGTACGTGTACTAGTTACTTTGCTTAAAAACTGGTTCAAAAAAATTCAAGCAGAGCGGTTGATTGAGCCATACTTTGCGTATTAATTTGGTTTTATTTTGCTAACATGCTGCCTTTCTCTAGGTGGTATTGTATTCTGTATTGCATTACATATATACCTATCCAAAATACATGCAACCTTTTCACTCAAGCGTGGATGGGATATGAAATGTCTTATCACAAGACATGTATTTTCTTCAATGAACCTGATCTTAAGGTTTTCACGCGCTCAGAATTCCTATGAACTTCACTGACAGCTCTTGTTGCTCCAGAAATGTAGGACTGAACCCCCCTCTTCTTCTATAGAAGCCCTCTTCATGCCATGTTCAGTGGGGTTGCTTCTTGAAAGTCTGCTGGAGGGCAAGGTAGGATGTCAGGAAAGCTGCTTTTGCAGGGGTATCTCCTACCACAATCTCTGGACAAGGTTTGTGTAGAGACGCGTTTGTCAAGAGAAAAGAGGAAACCTCTTCTTGTCTGTGGATCTGTTTTGCCACTTCTCCACATGAAGGGTCTAGATGTAATCTCAGTGGGTGCTGTATTTTACTCAGAACAGAGAAGTTTGTGCGTGGACCTTGTTAGAGCAGTACCCTTCCTTCAGTGATGCTCGTGATACGAAGGTGCACAGGTTTTGGCTTATTGCACGCTATCATGCGTCTTACCTTCAGCTGGTGTAGCTCCAATAAAGTCCATATAAATCAGGTTGAGAGTCTGGCCTTACGGGTTTGTCTTTATTTGTCAGCAAAAAGGAATGCCTCACTTCCGACTCTTTTTTTTTTTTTTTTCCTTGCTGAATCTTGTGTATGCAATGTGTTAACTATCCTCCATGTAGGAGTTCGGACCGCTAGTGTGATTATTGCTCTGACGGATGGAGAACTGCAAGATGTTCAGTTTTATTATGCAGAACAAGAAGTAAGTCACCTTCACGTTTACCCAAACTAGCTTATGTCAAACCTGTAAGCCTTTACTGCTGGCTCCACCGATTATATGGCTTTGCACTTAATGGCAATTTCTTTTAGGCCAACAGGGCCAGAAGCTTTGGAGCTATTGTTTATTGCGTTGGAGTGAAAGATTTCAATGAAACTCAGGTAACTTTGCTTGCTTTCTTCTTGTTTTGTTTTTCTGTTATACTAGTGCATGAGTAACAGCATCAGATGAATGCATTTATTTAATTACTTAAGGCATAAATCATTTTGTGTCAGTATGATGTCTTTTAGCAAGTATGAAAGGGCCCAGTTTTATTCACTGTAATTTTGTTTTCCTCATGATTTATGATTGTCTTTCTTTGCAGCTGTCAACAATTGCTGACAGCATCGATCATGTTTTTCCAGTTACGGGAGGCTTTTATGCCCTGAGAGGAACCATTGATTCAGTAAGTCGGGTATTCTGAAAACCAGAAAAGGGCACCCTTTCCTGTATTAACAAAGCATAGATCAAAATGGTTGCCAAAAATGCCATTATCTAAATCTTTCAGATTCTCAAGAAATCTTGCATTGAGATCCTAGCAGCTGAACCATCGAGCGTTTGTGCAGGAGGTGAGTTTCCACAAGAACAACGTGATAAGGCAAATGAATGACAGTGATGAAATGTCAGTAGCTACCTAATGTGGTATTGGAGCTGAAGCCCCTGGATGTGTCAGAGCATCCCCTCAGGCCGCGGCTAAAGCCCTGTGTGTTCCTTCTCACTTGAGGGAAAATAACTGTGCCGATAAACACATAGCTCTTGTGGCTGAATGGCAGCTTGGAGAGTTGGCTGAAGTAGCACTTGGGGAATTGGGGATACTGGTGTTTAAAATACCAGCAAGAAGGAGGAGACATAAGTGATGTAAAGCCAGACTGCCAGAGGTGCTTTAGTGTCTAGAGGTGATGTCTCGCAAATTTCTGGAAAGGCTGCATTCCTGGGATCTGCTAGGACTCGTGAGCAGTTAGAACAAGATTTTGCAAAACATTCACAGAAATTTCAGGTTTATTGAACCAGATATAATTAACTGCATAGGCCAAGGTACCTGACGTGTTTCCTGAAGTACTGTGTTTTACTTCTTTGCAATGAAAGAGCCATTAGTGTCTATGGTAAACGTGAAGAATCCCCAGAGGAGCTGTTGATAATTTCATGCCTTTCATGTCTAGTATATTCAACTTGGATTTGTTCTGGTTTACATTAGCAATTCACTTGCTGTGTTTTCGTCTGCTTAAGAGGCTATTGGAGCAGAGTAAGAGTGACACCATAAGTTTGCTGGAAGGTACAGTTTACAGCATGGTTGTTTAGATCTGATGTTTACTGTCTTGTGTTCATTTCCTTATACACTGTAAAAATGAGCACATAAAAATAAAATAGCAATGATGCATGAAAGCTGACCTTGAAAACAGATAAAAATAGGAAACTCGGGAAAAAGCTAATAAATATCACAGAGAAGAGAAATCATTCACTTTTCATTTCCACGTGTTGATCACAATATGATCTCACCCTGAGTATTTCAGTTTTAAATCAAATATCCTTGTATCTTTTGAACTATTCCGAAATATATAATTGTGGACTAGGCATTTCTGATAAAATCTTGTCTGTGGAAAAAATGAAAAAATTAATTATTTTGCTTTTAAATATCTCCTTGTGGAGTTGATACAAAACAATTTTAAAGTTTTGACTTTTAAATTTTTTTTATTTCATAGTGACAAATTCTTTCTTTTTTTGCTTGCTTATTGTATACTAGGCAATTTTTTGTGCACCAGCTTATGGCAAGCTTTCCTGTTCACCAAAAATTGCATTTAGCTACAGGAAAATGTGAGTGTCCCAGTAGGAGGGATTTCAGCAGTATTCTTGTAATTGTTTGGAACAAAGTTAAGAATACTGGAAAGTTGAATTTGAAACCATGTTTTTCAAATGGAAATTTGAAAATATTATTCTAAAGTATTTGAGAAAATAAGATTTGCTTTCAAAAAATGTATATATTTCAGCAAAAAGTAAAATTTCTCTTTTTCAAAAGGCATCAGTTTGATTCCTGATGCATGGGTTCAAACGGCTTCATTTTTTGCCGAGCTTGCTAGGTTGCTAGTTTATCACAACTGCTATTTGAAAATAGGCAAGTATACTAAAAAATAGTTTGCCCTCCTTAAAAAAAGAAAAATTAAAAAATAATTATTGTATTACTTGCATCTGTAAAAGTTTTTCGGTGTCTTTGTGCCTTTCAAATCAGACCACTATAAATCAGGCAGGACGTTTCTGTGTATCGCTGCTGATTCAGCAAAATACCATCACTTTTTTCACTTAAATTCTGAGGTTTGTTCCGTCCCCGTTTACAAAGCTGTCCAGCAAAGGCTGGCATGCCTTGGTGAAGTGTGGGACTGAATCACCAGCGCATGAAGACTTGGATCTCACAAGCTTGAAGCTTTACTTATAGCAGAGGGGAGCTTGACAATAAGGGGAAGCCAAAACTGCAGCTCCGAAGGATGCGTAATGTCCTTGTGGGTTAGATGGTCTTTAGCACCAAGAATCAGGACTGTAATAGCTTTTATTATGAGTGTAGTCCTGCAAGCCTTGTCTGAAATGATCTCCTGCGAGAGATTTTTACAGTGTGTGGCTGCAAGTATTTACACTTGTGCTTGGCTTTATTATCTATCCTTTGTTATCCCACTTACTTCAACATAGCCAGAGGTTTGTCTTTATAGCTTTGTGCACCACTGTCTACTGGAAGGAATCTCCTGGGATTGAAAAATTCTTTTCATGGTAGTACAAATCCAGATCCCGAATCCAGTTATAGTTCTACTCTATGTAATGTGATTTATTTTTTAATGTACCTTATTTGGCTTCAATGCAAAAAATACTGAAGTCTATGAAGTCATCTCAGAATTTTAGGGCATTTTAAATTTAGGTGATTACTAATATAGTTCACTGATAATATATAGGTAAAATATATAGCCATTGAATCCTACATAAAAATATATATACCCATGCCTTTAGAACTGGCTGAAAATTAGAACTTTAGGTTTTCTAGAAATGCAGCATTCCTCACTATTTTTTTTTCAAAGATAGGGATTTTATATTCTTTGAAAACCCACGTAATTTAAATCTGCATTTCAAAATTTTGTTCAACAAGTGACAGACCTTTTGAAAAATGGTAACATTATCACATCATATCAAGCAAAGAAGCTTGCTCGTTTACAGCCTTGAAATGTGACTCTATCTATGCTTTTTGTATAAAACTTACCTGAGTGAGGAGGTGACAATCAGTTTGGCTTTTATTCAGTGATACTAGTAATTTTTAGAATCTTGTGTGAGATCGCAAGGGCTTTGTGTTGCTCAGTGGAAGCCAGTCATGATCAGGGCTTAGAGCAGACTGACCTACTCCTTGTGACTATTCTTGCAACTCATGATTACCACTGTGCTGGTGAGTCCTGGTGATCTTGGCTTCATTTTTGACTTGCCAGAGGTTTAGTAAAATGCTGATGAAACAATTTCCACATGGTGATAATTCCAGTTGGGACACTGGCTCTCTGTGATGAAGTTTTCTGGCAAGTCCATTTACAAGCTGATCTCGTCGTGTTGTGACAGCTATCTGATGCTTAATGCTTTTTGACCCTGCAAATTCATCATCCCCAATGTGGAGTAATGTAGTTGGGTCCTTCCCGTTCCCTCTGATTTAAAGTGACCAAGACACGCAGCCTGTAAACAGGCTATCAGTGGAGAATTGGAGGTGCCTCATATCCTGTTTGACAGCATCATTGCTTTGATTATGCTTACGGTACACAGATGTGATTGAAAGGTTTTGTTAGATGTGGCATCCTACTGGCCACATCAACTACCAGGTGTGGATGCAAGCCGTCAGCTTCTCATCAGAGTCACAGAAGCGAAGCCGACAGCGCAGCCAGCGCACACCAGCTTCAACCTACCATCTCGCTGCCAGCGCCGCCCGGTTATTTCAGTGCTGACCTTTTTCCCTTCGCTGTCTTGTCAAAAGCTACAATCTACGATCTGACAGTAACTAAGGAAGAAAAGGACGCAGCCAGAGCCAGGGCGCAAAATTAAATGGAATTAGCCATTTCAACAGGCCATCATCCAGAACATGTTAATGCTCTGGAGCATCCAAAGGGGCAGGCTTCTTGACAGCAACAACCAAATCCAGTACTAGCCGTTTACATTTCCATGCAAGTCTGGTAGCGGAACTGTATTGCCAGTTGGTGGACAGGTTACTACCCAGTCAGTTGTTCACGACGGACTATGCAGAGTGGCAGTGATGGTGAAAAGAAGGGCAGGAGAGGTAAACTGTCTTGACAAGATTGAACTTCTACATGTAGCTTTTACCTTCGATGTTTTGTGCTGAAAGTGTCTTACTTGCTGCATCTTTTTAAAGCCACTGAAATAGCTATCGATTATGCCTCTGTGGTTCCTGCCTTTTAAGACCATTGGTTCAGGAGAGGAGGGGGGGGGGGCGGAAATCTAAGTGCAATTTTATTTCAGCAAGCTGCTTTTATAATATAAAATTAAGAGGGGGAAAAAAAGAAATTATCGTCTTAGCTGGGTGTTCAAGTCACTGTGGAGTGGGCTGGCTACAAGCAAGTCTTGGGTAATGTGTGGTCCCGAGCAGGTAGTTCTGGTGGGCGGGCAGAGGCCCAGTTGCCCTCGGGGCCAGCCATGACTCTCAGCTCTGCTGGCGAAAAAAGGGATGCTCATCAAGGATCAGCTGGGTTAGATGTAGAACGGCTCAAGGCGTGAATCAGACTTAGAGTAACTCCAGATTGTTACTGGAGTAAGAAGCAGATGAATCTCCCCTACAGTCTGTTTTTCTTGGTTTAAAGAAGTTCCCCCCGCCCCCAGTGGGAACCAGGAGGTATAACCCTTCCCTTAAACAAGAAGCCAAATTCTCATGCTGGCTTTGTGCATTTGGCTCTTCATGTGCTCAGTGAGGTCTCAAAATTGATCATCTTTCTTTAGCATAGTGCCAAAGCATGTGTTTCACTTTAATATGCACTCCACTAGATATCTGCTTTTTCGCCTCCCAAAATATCTTCTCTGATTCCCATGTTCCTTGCAGCCTGTGTCAGTTCAGAGCACTGCTCTAAGGGAGAGTTACCGTGAGGAAAACCAGAGTGTGGGTTTCCAGTCCTTGATCATAACTTGTGCATGCCCTTGTCCAGTTCACCCAGAGGTAGGTTAGACCTCAATGTAGCGAGAACGTGTTTTTGGCAAGAAGAAACTGTTTGTACGGAAAAGTTAAAGCACTCCACATCCTCACGCTCGCTTGCCTTGCAGTAACTTGATAGCGCAGAGCAGGCAGACTAAGCTGAATATGTATTTCAGCTGCCTTTGAGCCTCATGTAGTGTTACCCAATATGTTATTCCGATAGGTTAGTCCTTCCTCCAAAGCATACAAATAACATGGCAGTGCATTATATGAAATATTATCAAAAGCCAGGTCTCGTATCACTAAAAATTAGGTATGGCTCCCCTCAATCCTACCAATATTCTTTTCCTATCTTTTGCATTATGTTGGTCAAAATATAATTGATAATACACGTGGACTTGTTCGATGTGGTTGTATTTGCTGCTAGTGAGAACTTCTATGCAGTTTATTCTTATTTTTCTGCTTGAAGATTAATTGGTCCTGTGTTGTGTGGGTGTCCCCTTGGTATTGGGCTGGTCTCAAGTGCTGCTCAGTGGCTGGTATAAGTGAGCTCTGTGGAAGATTCAGCTAAAGCAGGAGACTTACGTATGAAAGTGCAACTTCTGTGCTTTCCCTTGCTGTGTGCCATGGGTCTCAGCTGTCAGCTGGCTTCTTGCATGTAGAATCAAAGGAAATTTCAAAAATACATTTGGCACAAAAGCAAGTTCTCATGTCTCTCCACCTGCCTCCGTTAAAGGAGTGTGACCACTGACTGTGGTCAGTGGAGCAGCTGCAATGCATGTTGTGACCTAAAGGGAAGTTTCCCTTGCCACTTTCCCTCCTGGTGCATCTTGTGCTTAGTTTGGCAGTTCAGAATGGCCCCAAGAGAAAGGAGACTGTGGCTTGATGTCAGGCTCCACCTATGTAAAATAAAAGGGGAGGAAGAGCAGCAAACAGTTTTGTTGTACTGTTATCAGAGCTCCGAGAAATGTTACCCATATAGGTTACTAAGAAATCATTTTAAAAGCTTTCTGTGAAGAAGTTGAGAAACCAAACCAGGCTTCTTAATACCTTCTTCCTCAAATTACCTCTTCTAACTGTCCTGGGTACCCTGACTCGAGGGGGTTTCACAGTAGACGTAAACTCACCTGATGCTACCACCACTTGTCTCTGTCTTTTTCCCTTCTGCACATTTCTGTTCCCAGTGGATGCTCAGCCAGGCCGATCACCTTATTGATCTCTCTAGCAACAAGCAGAGGGTTATTTCTAAGGTATGTGAGCAAGCTCAGTGCGCTGCAACATGATCAGTGCCAACAGTGGAGGGCATGCGCAGTGGGATCTCACTTCTGGCAGAACCCTTCCGAAGCTGGCTTTACTTAGATGTGAAACTGCTCTGTTGGTAAAAAGACCATTGAACGGTTGGCTGAAAAATCTGACAATGCTTTTCCTGCTTGAATGAACAAATCGTGGTTGCTTATCATAGTAATGACAAAAATCACAGATGCCTCCCAGTCAGGACTGAAGCAACAGAAGTTGAGGGCAGCTGAAGGGCAGGTTTAGGAGCAGTTGGTCTGGCCAGCAGACAGTGTGTCTGAGGTCGCAGGTCTCTTGTGCCACTGGTGGTTTCTGCTGCTGGGGCAGGAGTGTGAGGGAAAGAAAAGAAAGAAAATTGCAGAACTTGTCTTTAGTTATTCCCATGTACAGTGGATGCTAACAGGGCTGTGCACAGGCTCAGTTCTCATATGCACTGCAAGATCATATCTTTCCAGGAGCTGTACCAGATGTGAACCCTCCTCTCTGATTCACAATGAGGTTATGAAGGAAGTCCTGTTTGTCTGCAGCTATCGTAGAATCACTTAGGCTGGAAAAGACCTTTAAGATCATTGAGTCCAACCGTAAACCTAACACTGCCAAGTCCCACTAGATCATGTTCCTATGTCTTTTAAATACCTCCAGGGATGGTGACTCAACCAGTTCCCTGGGCAGCCTGGTCCAATGTTTGATAACCCTTTCTGTGAAGACATTTTTCTTGATATCCAATCTAAACTTCCCTTGGCACAACTTGAGGCCATTTCCTCTTGTCCAATCACTTGCTACTTGGGAAAAGAGACCGACCCCCACCTCTCTACAGCCTTCTTTCAGGTAGTTGTAGAGAGTGATAAGGTCTCCCCTGAGTGGCCAGTCACAAATGGTGTTCCCCAGGGCTCATTATTGGAGCCAGTTCTGTGTAATATCTTTATCAATGACCTGGATGAGGGGATCAAATGCACCCTCAGTAAGTTTGCAGATGACACCAAGTTAGGCAGGAGTGTTGATCTGCTTGGGGGGAGGATGGCCCTACAGAAGGATCTGACGGACTGAGGCCAATGGTATGAGCTTCAACAAGGCCAAGTTTGGGGTCCTGCACTTGGGTCACCACAACTCCATGCAACACTACAGGCTTGGGGAAGAGTGGCTGGAAAGCTGCCTGGCAGAAAAGGACTTGGGGGCGTTGGTCAACAGCAAGCTGAACATGAGCCAGCAGTGTGCCCAGGTGGCTGAGAAGGCCAACAGCATCCTGGCTTGTATCAGGAATAGTTTGACCAGCAGGACTAGGGAAGCGATCGTCCCCCTGTAGTCAGCACTGGTGAGGCCCCACCTCAAATACTGTGTTCAGTTTTGGGCCCCTCACCACAAGAAGGATATTGAAGTGCTTGAGTGTGTCCAGAGAAGGGCAATGAAGCTGGTGAGGGGTCTAGAGAACAAGTCTTACGACGAGCGGCTGAGGGAACTGGGGTTGTTTAATCTAGAGGAAAGGAAGTTGAGGGGAGACCTTATCTGAAAGGTCCGCTGCTGAAAGCCAAGTGCCATCTGCTGAGGAGACAAGAGGAAGGACTGGTGCTTATGGTTAGCAAAGGTGTCTGGCCCAAAAGTCATGGAGTAACTGTGAGATGACATCAGCCATGTCAGGCTCACAGTATTACTGTGGCACCTTTAATTAAAGCATTGAGGGTCAATGGGATGCTTGTGGGAGGAGCCTTCAGATGAGTGTTGCTCTGCAAAGCACCAGCGCCACTAGGGCACTCTGGGCCATTGCTGCTGAATACTGAGTGTCGGTGTGAATGTTTTGATTCAGGCATAGGGCAGAGAACAGACATTGTCATTTTGTATTTCAGATCACTCTGGAAGGAAATGCTGTTATTTGAGCTCTTTTTCATAACTTTTCTGGTTTTACTTACAGAATCCTTTCAAGTTGTGGTAAGAGGCAACGGCTTTTATCATGCAAGAAATATCGACCAGGTACTCTGCAGCTTCAAGCTCAATGACAGCCTTACTATCAGTAAGTTTGCAGGCTAATGGATTCCAGTGTCCCCTGTGGCTGTGTCGCCTCATGGGTGACAGGTGACACAGCCCACCTCTCGTCCATGTTGGGGGAGTCCTTGCAGTGGATGTGGAGAGAGCTGGGTAGGGATCTACACCTAACAGAGGCTTGAAATTTATCTTTATTCAATCCTGTGATCTGTGAGCATTGTGTTGTGAGGGCTTACGTGGGGGCGTGCTGCTGCACAGTGAATTTCAGTGTCATTGCGATGATGCATGTAGGTGATGCATGCAGCCAGTGAGGACTGGGTATCAGGTTTTAAGAGGGAGAAATAAAACTGCTCCCTATTCCCTTGTTCATCACCAGTAAAAAGAAATAATGCTATCTTGATCCCTTGGTGGTGTCTTCAGACTAGTTATTGTCTGATTCAGGAGACACTTACCATAAAGCAGCGCCCTCCCAGTCCTGCTCCGTTACTCTCTGACACCCGTTGCTGGTGTCATCGCAGAGAGCATGTAACGTGGAAACTCTCTGTCATCGCTGTGCTAAACAGGGTCTTTTGTTTGCTGTCTCAGCAGCCAGGCAAAGGACTGAATGGCCAAAAAAGATTGAGTGTCCAGTTTCTCAGCAGTCTTCTCTCATTCCCAAGAAGCAGTGTATGTCTGGCAGGGTGAAGCACAGTGTGGGGAGGGGAGCTTTGCTCCTTTGCTGTATGTGCTACCCTTGTTGGCTGAGCACAGTAGAGGCTTTCATATCCTGTTGCGGTCAGACTGGTGCCTTCCCTAGCAGTGAATTCCCTTACAAGAGGGAGCACATGAATCGCTCCTTCATTTCCCATCCTAGTTGCCTACGTGGAGGCTGCATTAAATAAACTCTGGTGGTCTCACTCTCATTCCACACACAGATGCTCTTTGCCAGGGATTTGTTTCTTGTGGTTTGTCAGGTAGACAGACTTCTGGCTATTTCTTCATTATCCCTAATGCATTGGCACCTTGACTAGACTTCACACAGTGAGTGCTGACCCAGACCTGGAAGTACACAGGAAGAAAACTACTCTAATTCCACCTCTCCTCCATGCTGTGTTCTCCTTGGGTTAGGTCTGCAACACTGCTCTGTGCTGCCTGGCTTTTTTTCCTCTCAGGCTGGCCCTAAAACATACCACTATAATTTTCATGGTCTCATCTCTGCCAAAGCAGGGAAATTAACTTTTTTTCAGGTATGCTTGGGGTGAGTGAAGTATGAAGGAACAACTCTCATGTCCATTGTTGCTCAAGTTAATTTTTTTTTTCCTAGGTAGAAAGAGTCATAAACCTCTAAGGTTTAAATAAGCTGCCAGCTTTTACCAGCTTCTAATTCACTTGGGTTGGACTTTTGTGGACAAGTCTTTCTCTGAACTAGCACCTTAGCTGTTTTGTATGGCCAGTCGGAGCTAAGGTGCAGTCACGGCAGTGACTTATCTGCTCTTGTGCCTCAGCTTATGCACGTTGAGTGGAGTGGCATTGCAGGATTGCTGCTGGGCCTCCTCTTGGTGTTCGTGGGTCTTGGCATTCTGAATGTGGCTTTTGAAAGCAACAAGATTAGCACTGCTTACTCTTGGAGCAGCAGAGTGCAGGGAGGCAGGAAAAGCACCCATGGCCTTGCTTTCGACTGGCTGCACCAAACACCTACAAACATGGGCTGTTTCCAGATGCTGCTGCTATGGAGGGCAGGTTGGGGACAGGAAAAGCAGCAGCTAGTGCAGGATAGGTCCTCACAGTAACATCAGTCATGCTGCCCCTCTGCCTGTCTCCTGTGTATGACTAACGAAGTTTGCTTTTTTTTTTTCTTCCCCCCTCTGGTGTCTGTCCACATCAGCTCCACCCCATCTCTGTTCTTCCTTTTCCCTAGGCTCAAACAGTGCAGCCTCAGATTCTCCTCTGTGTGTGTGTTTGGAAGTGGGTAGGCAAAAATTGAACCCTGTATTTTTGACCCCTTGAGTAACTTGGGGGTTCAGAGCATTCAGTATGAGTAGAGTTTGCATGTGCTTGTCAGATAGACAAGATGAATATTGCTCAAAACTGGCTTCCAAATGGCTGATCACTGCTCTCAGGAACAGATACGTACTTCCATTTCTTAGCTGTGGTATCTCTAGCCTGATAACATTATATTGGCATCAACAAGAACGCTCATCCTAGTACTTGGCTTTGTAATCAGTGCCATTGAGGACAACTGGTACTTGCCTATGCTGAATTCATCTGTGGCTTTTATTGGTGTCAGTGCTTCTTCAGGGTGTGGCCTGCTTGGGACAATTTCTTCTTTTCATCCCTGAGAGTTATATTCATTTCTTTTCAGATGAAAAGCCGACCTTTGTTCATGATACTTACTTACTTTGTCCTGCCCCGGTGATAGAAGACGTTGGACAGTAAGTATTGCACATGTCAAGAGAGGGGACTTCTGGATGAGGATGTCATTACTGAGCTAAGAGCTCAGAATTTTGCCGCAAGTGCCAAGCTAATAAATTTGCGTGTGTGTGGCAGGATTACCTCCATCCCCTTTGTGCCAAACTCTCTTCTAGTATGAGCCATCATAGCTGTATTCAATGTTGGGTCTTAGCACAGCTTCCTCTAAGGCCTTGTTGGACTGTGGTCCCATATGATAGAATGGTAATTTCTCCTCTGTTCCTACATCCTGTTTTTTCAGACCAAAAGGTAATTGAATTCCAGGCAAACTTTTCATTTTGATTGAAGAGAGATGCTTGATCTGAATGCCTTTGCTGCTGTTGCAGATGTTGCTTTCTCTTTTTTGCCCTGCTCAGACTAGTGTTGGTATTTTTCAGCTCTTGTAATCCTGCAGACTTCTGGGGGATGTGGCACAAGGCCCTACCTTCCTCCTGGGTGATCTTGTGGGTGCTTAAATGCCATACTAGGGGTGAGGGGGAATGCCTCCCTCCCCATTCCTATTTGTGGGTGAAGGAAACTTGTTTGGTAGTTTTTTTGTGATGGTTTTTTGTTTGTTTGTTGGTTTTGATATTGGGGAGTGGCTAGGCTCAGATTCTTCTTTAATTTCAGAGTTTTTATCCCTTCACCTCAGTGCAAGTATTCTGTATTTGCTTGGATATAAAAGAAAACATATTCTGGCTCTTTAAGCTGCAGAAGGAGTTTAAAAAAAAAAAAGAAAAACAACAAAAAAACAAGCCTTAAATTTCCTTGTGCTAAGGTAGTATTGCAAATGTCTGAGACTTTATGTTATGACTCACTGTCCTAGTGCCCTTTGCCCCAGGTGGGATGGCGGTTTTTTAATAAAAAACATATGCCTCAACTCAATTAAGCCAACATAAAAAGGGTAGCTCCTGGCCAAGCAGAGAGACAAATGCAGGTAAGCACCTGGAGCCGCGAAAATGCCTTGACTCAGCACGGCATATTATCCATGCGTGTTCACGAGCCAATGGCTAAAATACAGCCAGAATAAAGGGAACAATGGGTATAAAGATGACACTAAAAATAAGTGTATCTGTTTTGTGCTTTAGGGTGGTTTTCCTACAAGTCAGCATGAACAACGGGCTAACGTTCATCTCCAGCTCTGTCAGCATCACCAGCACACAGTGTGTAAGTAATTGCAACGGGGCTTGACAGAGAAACCATGAGATCTTGGAAAGACGGTGGCTTTTCAGGCAAAGCCTCCTTGAGTGAGCATGAGCTCCCTACAGCTTCTGCATCACGGTTATTGATGGGATCCCAGCAGCTCTTTGAAAAATAACCAGGGCTAGTTAAGATTAAATCATTAGTGATGATGATAGATTTACTGAATAAAAAATTACAATAGAAGGCGCCCTGCCCATTCTTATCCCAGGAAAGAGAGATCCTCAAAGCTGGGATTTGACTAGAAGGGAATCCAGGAAAATGAGGCAAGGATCATGAAACAACATCCTTGTTGAGCTTTAGGATCCCTTGTGAGATCTGGGATGAAAGGTACAACTGCCAGGACTTGGATCTGGAAGGGCTACAGCATGGAAGGTCCTCTAAACTTACATGGTTATTTTTTTGGTTGGAGCTTGCAACGTTTTGTTCTTAGACCCCCACAATTTGCCTTTACTAGTTCAGGATTCCCTAAGACAATTTTACAGTTTTAGTTACAGGAATTTGTTCCTTTTTTCTCAACATCACCTGAGATGACCAGAAGGAGATAGCAGCTTCAGATTCTGGGATGAGCTTCTTGGTAAAATGCTGCTATTCAGTCTAGCCAAGGGAGAATGTGCTGCTGTGGGACAGCGATGGCTGCAATATGAACATCTCCTGGTCAAAAGGCCACCTATCCCTAGGTGGACCATCAGGGACCAACAGCTAGAAATGATCCTTTAGCAAAATCTGATTTTAAAATCAATCAAAATGAAGGAACTGACTTCTAGATAAGCAGTTGTCGTCTTTGCCTTGGAGTAAAAATAGGCAACACCCATATCTGGCGCAAGCCAGTACAGTAGCTAAAGATGTGGCCTCACGCTTGTGTATGGAACAAAGCTTGCTGCAGTACCTGATAGTGAACACTTTGATACAAAGTTGAGTTATTAATGTCAAAAGGACTTTTATAGCCTATGCCAAATGCTGTCATATTGGTTTGTAATCATTGTTGGCCTTTTTGACAGCTGCAGAAGGGAAGGAAGGAAAATAGAGGCAGCGACTGGAACTTCCAAATCTTGTTTTCTGATGTTTTCAGCAATGAAACTGGGAAATCTCACACAAGGTTGCTGGAGCAGTCTGGGGTGCAGTGACTCAGAATTTACCAGAGATGTGTTTGCTGCTTCACCTGATTATTTTTATTTTTCCAAAACTTTCCTCCAAATTTTCTACACTAAAGACTGATACTTTCACATGTTATTCCCTTTTTCTACCTCAGGTTCAATAAAACCTTTCCAGTCTGCAGTGAAACACAAGTGCTAACTGGTGCATTTAGTTACCCATATGTAATTCATTTCTGATGAAGACTGAAGTCTTGGCCCTAGCTGGGGTTCCTACAGGCCAGAGCGTGGACGGAGGAAGCTTTCCTCTCAGTAGCCTTAGGATAAAGAGAGGAATCCAATCTCTAGTCATGTCAATCTGACAATTTTTGACCAGCCTCTTGCAGATTGAATGTGAAGGAGGCAAGGAGCCTGATTCTCAGCTGGTACAAGAAAAGGCAGTCTCACTCCAGTTACATTCCATAAGCAAGGAGGTTGGCAGTTCAGTTTCTAACTTTGTCTTAATTTCATGCATTTCACTCTTCTCGTTTTAGAGACTCCCTCCACTTCTTTTCCTCTCCCGTTTCCTTTTCTGTGGGTGGCAGTCAGCTGGCCTGCTCAGCTCTCCTCCCCAGCTGGCCCTTCTATCCTTTCTGTACAGTAAGTATCGTTTCTTCACTTTGCTTCTAAAGCCTCTGTGTGATCCCTGTGCTTATTTCTGTTCAGCTGCATGAAGTCTGCTATTTCCTTTTCGAAGTCCAGCTTCACTATGACGCTTTGTATATTTAGTCATTAAAAGAGGACTCTTTAGCTTCTTGCTGCCAGCAGCTCCCGAGCTGCTGCTGGCAAATGTCTCAGCAATTTGTATGAGCACTTAGCATGGGAAAAGCAACGCCCAGGAACAAAAAACAAGGAGGTAATGTGTGATTAGAGTAACAGGAGCAGTGGTATGTGCATCTGTGGCTCATGCACTGCATTGCTACTGTGCTTGGGTTTGTTTTCAAGGTGTGCGGCAATACCTCTTAAAGTTATGCTTGAACTTTTAGTCATCCTTTTCTCAGCAAAGTGACTTCATTGAGAATTCATGCCTCTCCAGTGTCTGCCTTCCAGATGCGTGAGTGCTACATGGGGCCATAGACGGGCCCGAGAGGGGGGGCTGCAGCACTGAACCACAGCTGCGTAGCGTGTCTTCTAACAGGGCTCCTTTGAGCAGGGGGTCTGACACACCTCATGGCACTCCACCTTGGCTTTCGCCGGCACCCTGACCATGTGAATGACCAAACCAGATCAGTTTGTTGCATCTATAACAAGAAGCCACAGACCAGTGGAGGGATGGTGATGCTGCAACAAAGAGCTATGGTATACTGAGCTGCCTACCTGGAAGCATGGAGTAGGAGCTGTGGTTTTGTTAGTCCCGTCTTGAACATGTCAATCCTGACAGCTCTAGGATTTGACCTGAGAAAGAACCTAGGTACCATCCAAGTCAGCCACTTGGGATTTCACCCAGACTTTGCAAAGCCCTTATCAGGTGGTACTTTCTTTTCCACCCTCAGCCTTTTTACTGTTTGAGGAGAAAACAAACTCACTTGGAACAGTGAAGGGAACTCTTGTTGTAAAAGGGGCTAAGCATCAGTTTCTGGTGTCATGGGAGTTCACCAACTAGTTTCACATTTAATAAGGTGAATCGCATGGACTTTATCCTCAATAAATCTTTGGAACTTGCTTTCTTTCCATTTATCCTCCCACCTGTCCTTCTTTGAAAATCTTTTACAGCTTCCTCTCTAGCCAGCTCCTGTTCCCTCAGCCTGATTCACAGATATTTCTTCAAGCTCTTTTCACATGTTTCTAGTCCCAAGCTATCCTGCAGTTTGCTGCCAGGTTTTGCCTGTTCTCTGGTACCACTGTTGCTGGTGAATCAAACCTCTTCTCAAACTCAGAAGATCTGCAATTGAGGAGGTTTCTTTTCCCAGCATAAAAGAAATGGCTGGAGCATCTAAGCTAATCTTAACCTCATCCCATAGCCCAGTACAGTCCAAGGAAATGGCATGTTCCAGCATGCCACTGCCCATCTGAAGCAAATGTTTCGTTTCCAAAAAGCCATGTCCTCTGTATGTTCTGCAGGAGACAAGGAGCATATTAAGACCTACTTTCCTGTAGTCGTCAGGACAATACACAGAGTTAATACCTCTTCTGAACACACTGACGTGAAATTCTTTGAGTGCAAAGAGTCCATCAAGATTTACCCAGGAAAATCAAAACTTCAATTCTCTTTGGTTGCCTGGCTGCTCTGAGAAGCTAATTCAAATGTTAGGACTTCATTTTTTATTTTTTTTTTAAATTCTAGTCCTTTTGAAGAAAATTTAAGTTCTACTTTGAATGTAGACCCTTAGCTACCTGGCTCCAGAGTCCCACGACACTGCAGAGAAATAGTTGGAATGTAAGAATCAGGAATGGTTAAAATTATGATTACAGCATTACATATCATTAAAAACAGTCAAACCAGCCCCAGGAAGATTACCAAGAACCAGCAGCATTAAGGACTAGTTGGCAGAAGCCCACGGGCTGGGGTTGTGTATGCAGTTTGAGTCAAGAGGCAATTTGGGCAGGCTTGGGAGCTGATGAGGCTCTGTTCTATGACATTGATATGCAAGCAGTTATCCATAAGCTCTTGGCTCCAATGTTTCCATTCTTTGAATATAAGAATTTACATATTCTGCATCTCTGGTGTTGAAAGGTTATTCTGTACACCTGGGAGTCTGTGGTCATGCATTTTGAAATACCCCTCTGATATTATTAAGGGACCTGTTAGCATAGATTTTGGGAATAGTTTGTATACAAGTTTAGCACCCTTGAATCTTGTGGGCTATACGCATACCATAAACTTATACATAAATTAAACATATACACACCACAAACAGGAGGTGCTTCCCTGCATCATGACTTCAAATACAGATTTGTCACACTGAATACTGATATGACCCTAATGAAAATAGTGATTGACTGCATAATCTACTTGAGACCTCATAGTGAGGGAAACCTGGCTCATTTTGCCCAGTCCAGTCATGTAACTTCAGGGCTCCTGCCTTGTTTGTGACACACACAAATTAACTCAGAAGTAATCATCTTGTTTGCAGCTGACTGGGACCATCCTTTTCATTGCTCTCTTGATTCTGTTTCTGCTGCTGGCTCTGGCCCTCCTTTGGTGGTTCTGGCCCCTTTGCTGCACAGTGGTAAGTACAGGCTTTTATTCTTCTGACTTGGTTTCATCTCTTCTCTGTGAATGCACAGAATTACTGTGTTGGAGTGGGTGGTTAACTTCGTTTAAGAAAAATGCTGCCGGGTTTGCAAGACCCTAGTTCAACACATTGCTTTAAGTGCTTTTTGAAGTCACTTTGGTCTGGGATTTTGAATGTTGCAAGGCCTATGTGATTTTGATGCCAAATGAGAAGTTTACGTGAGCTTGTGCACATGGCCCAAGTTTCTGTAGGGATCAAGACCTCCTTAGAACAAGATTTGAAACCTGCTGCAGAATAGCGTCATGGAGCTGATTTACTAATATGTGCATAAGCTGTTACAGTCCTTTTTAGAGACGAGAGTTAGGCTTTCTTTTTTTTCTTGTATTCATAGGAACTGCAGATTCTGAGTGAGTATTTTGCACTAGCTTGGTAATCACATGACATTAAGGCAGAACCACCTTGGTTATGGAGCTGTAGTATGAGTTACTTAATAGGGCACTTGACTAATTGGATAGTTCAATGTGATAGGTTTTGCTTCTCATCTGCATTTATTTTATGCCCCCTGAAAAGCAGCGAGGCTAATGACAGGACTAAATGTGGGCGAATGAACCAGGGCAACCTTTTGGTGATATGAGCAAGAAAGTAGAGAGGGCATAGCACTGAGATGGATAAACCCTACCATTAACTCAGATTTCTCCCATTGTTTATATATGCCAGGTGATCAAGGAGCCGCCGCCACCACCACCTCCAGAGCCTGTAAGTATGCTATATTTGGGCTGTTGCACTGTCTGTATGCGCTGTAGTGTATTGTGTTGCCCAGGAATATCAGCCCTGGAGGTGTGTTAATGACACCTTGAAGGCTGTGAGAGGAAGTCTTTTGAGTCAGGATAGTTATTTCTGCCTTCTGGCCTTTTTATATATGTACTGCAAGATTATTTCCATCCACAGAGAAAATAGTTACCCAGGTCAGAAGTCTACAGACCAACAGTTCCTATGGTATTGTGTTCCTTCTGTTGCACGTCAAACAGGTGTGTAAGCAAATCTTTGCTTCTCAAGCTGTGCTGAAAGCTGTTCCTCCTCCAGTAAATCTGCTGTTGTTCTCAGCAGGAGTTTAGCCCAGATTGGCAATAAGGAGCAAAGTCTAGCAGCTGGAAGAAAGGACAGTGAAGGCCACATTCTTGTGGCTTTGCTACAGGAGAGGGAGACAAGAGCCTGCCGTGGCTGTGATTCTGCTGCAGAGTGACCTTTGGAAGGACATTGAGCCTTTCGGCATTTAGATTAGGAGCTGTTTGAGGCAGGATTCTATTCTGCTCTTTTTGAGACAGTAACACAGTGACCGTGACCTCAGCTAAGTTTCACTGTACTAATTTCATGAAAATAATAGTAATAAATAAAAGTACCTCCCGAGAAAACTCATGCCTGCCTTTATTTCTTTCCTAGGCATAGGCAGTTAAATGATGGAAAAATACTTGCCTAACCCAAAAGAGAAGCTTACAGTTTGCTGCTAACTTGCTGTAACTTGGCTTGAATATCAGGAGGCAACCACAGCTGCCGTTTTGAGGTTGCCAGAGGCCACCATTACTGTGTATGGGATCCTGTTGCTTGTCCTGGGCAGCAGCACTGTGACAATTTAACTTCAGAATACGCAGCAAAGATCTGGTTTTAGGGTAATTAGTGTTGTCATGAAGCATGCAATTGCAGCCATGCCGTGTTTGAAGGAGGTTTCAGAGAGCATCACACCCCTGCAGCAGAGTTCCCAGATGCTTTGCAATTATGCTGGTCAGCAGAGATTTTAAATGCAATCAAAGAGACTGTGAGCTGACGTAAGCCTCCAGGGATAACACAGAATACAGATGTTATCCATCCCTTTACTTGGCCTTGTCTTTATCCAGTATGGATTGTTGTTCCGTTATATTGAGCACGAGGCTCCCTGAGTACGGTGACCAGGCCTTTAGCTCATATAGTCTGGCAATCCTGCTATTGAACTTGAATATAGTTATCTAAAAGTTGTTCTAAAGCACAATCATTAGATTTCCATTACTTTTCAAAATGTATGTGGTAGTTGTTGATGTTGCTTTACTACGTGTTCAGTGCAGGGGATATTTGGTATATATCCTTTATCAGCTGAAAAAGTATCAGCCATCATGATTAACTGTGTCCTGCTACTGTCAGGCTTGCCAGCAATAAGGGTTGTTAGACATGAAGTCTTGAAATCTGTGTTACATTGCATGGAAGAGGCACAAAATTTGATAAAATTAGTTTGTGTTTTTATTATACTCTTTAAAAAAAACCAAACCCAAAACAAAACAACCCCAAAACCCAACACCAAACCACAGTGCCTTACTTTTGTATTTAATTCACTGATATAGCATTAAAAAAACCCACCAACAACAAAAAAACAAACCAAAAAAGCCCCAGCCCCTTACTAGTTAATGAAAACGTCAACTCTAGCCTTGCCTAGCCATACTAAAGAGTTTGTTGGAGGAACTGGCCCATGAACCATAGCTGAGAGACCAAATGTCACTGAATGGAAATACCTGCATGGAAATACTGATGGAAATACCTTTCTCCAAGGTATAACCTAAGAGATAAATATGAAAAAACAAAAAATTAAGGCACGTTTTCTAAAAGCTGTTACTGGCTTTTGGACTCTCAGTTTCTTTTACATTCCAATAGAAACATGTAGGGCAATTTTGAGAAAATGTCACCTAGTAATCTGATAATAATTTGCATCCTTCTCTAGTATTTGGATTTCACTTCATTTTTCTTTTTTTTTTTTTTATATATAGGAAAAGCTAAGTCCAGGCAGTGTATCCAGAAATATCCAGAAACCTAATTGTACTGATGAAAATTAGCAGAGAGTACTATGCATAGTCAGTCCAAGAGCAGCACGCACATCTGCATATCAGCATGAGGTGTAATTATTCATCTTTATTAAAGAGTGTGAAGAATGAAGGTGGTATTGTAGGAAGCTTGTTGCTCTCTTTCCTCAATTATGTATGTACTTGGAGAGTGTCATGGTGTGACTTTCAGCTCCCTCACTCAGTGGAATAACAGGCACTATGACAAATCCCAGTGACTGCTATCGGCTCAAGGTGATAGAGCTGGAGGTGTGTTCCCAGGGTTGTTGAACCAGAAACATTTGCCAGCTTTTAGTGTTAAGCAAGAACAAAACAATGGACCTGAAGCAAAACCCTGATTCAGACTCTCCCATGTTCCAGAAGAATAATCTACAGTCTTTATAATTGCAGCTTAAAAACTCTGGGTCTGAGGTTCCTGACAATTTGGAGATGCTCCAGTCTGAGTCCCGGTTCCAAACTGTACAGCTTGAGCCAGACTCTAAAAAGAATCAAGCAGCGTAGAATAACTGATTACAGCTGCCAGGAGAAAAGGGTCTGATGCACATGTTAGAAAACTCACAGTGGTAGCTCTTTTCCCTGTTAGGTGACATTAAGTTCTAAAAGTGCAATTAATAAATGATTTCTTTGGGCTAACTGATGGCTGCATTTTCTGTGTAGCATAGTGGCAAGCCAGTATAATGTACAATTCATCTGTACTTTGCCTTCCTTTACAAGTCAGTTGTGATTTTGAAGCTCAATGCATTTTTGTCTAAATAAAAGCTGCCTGGAGAGAGGAATAGGCAATGCTTTTTGGCTTCCCTAGTTAAAATTGCAGCTGCAGAGACAAGAGACTTCTGTTTTTGTCACCAAATAAGTGTAACACACAAAGCCACATATCCAAGAATTGGACCATAGGATGTTCATTTGTTTTTCCATAGTTTATGCTGTTTATGTGAGCACAGCAGTAATATCTTCCTGTCTTTCCCATAGGATTCAGATGATGAAGATGGATTGCCAAAGAAAAAGTGGCCAACTGTGGATGCATCTTATTACGGAGGTCGAGGTGTTGGTGGGATTAAGAGGATGGAGGTATTTGGCTTGTTCTTTTGTGTTGTAAAAATCAGCACATTTAATTATAAATCATAGCAATATAGTTTTTATGTGATTTTTAAAAAGCTACCTTGATGGACTAGAGACTGGGATTTAATTAGGGCTTGTCCACCTGATTGCACCTGCTGTCCAAGTAACAGACATCAAGCTGCCATCATTCACATGAATAATTAAATGAATCTGGCATTAAAAGCCAGAGAAAATTTGCAGGTTGAGAAATGGGATAAGCACCAAAAGAAGTTTTAATTTACTGACTCAAACACTTCAGTGCAGTTGGGTCCAGTTCTCTTGGCTCAGGCAGAGTTACGCTGGTTCTGAGTATTTGAGGATGCCATCTACACTGTACCTGGCTGGCTTGAAGCACTTGGTTTGGGGAATTTAAATCAGTGATTTGTCTTTTTTTTTTTTTTTGCCTCTTTTTTCTTTTGGGTTTGAGTTTTGGGTGCGGTTTGTTTGGTGGTTTTGGGTTCTTTTTTTTTCAGTTAAGCCTTAACTCCTAATGCATAACTCCACATCTGTGTTGAAATTGGCCAATGAATCAACTCCTTCCCTGAGATTCATGCACAAGCCAGTCTTGAAGTGTAAAGTAGGGTGTTAGTGTGAAAGAAATTTGCCTTGTGCTGTCCTGTGGCATGGATAATGGATAGGAAGTCAGTGGATAATGCTGTGATCAGCTGCTAACATCTGCAAATAAACATGTTAGTGCAATCAATTCAATATTTCTAACCATGGATAATATAAGGCAGGGAATTGTCACTTACCTGTGACAATTCGGTGAGAGCCTAATGGTGACTTTTAGGGATGTCACACCAGAAACTCCCACCAGATCTAACTGGTAGCTGAGAGAGGTAGACTAATGTAATCTAGTCAAAGATCTGGACCAAACCAGGGCTAACAGAATGAAAGCAATGGCTTCCCAGCAAGTCCTTGCAAGTCTGCAGTTTAAGTATTGCATCTTAATATCCTTAACCATTTTTCTCGGGAGAATTTTATCCTTGATGCTGAGTAGCCCTGTGGATCATATACTGCCCTTGAATGCAGGATCACATTTCTGTTTGAGGTAAGTTGACAACTAAATCAGAATTTCAGCTTGAAATAAGTAGTGTATAGTGTGTGAAGGTAAACTTACTGACTTCTCTTGTGCAAGGCGTCTTTGGAAGAGCTGTTTTTAGTAGTGGCTGCACAAGTTTGAGGGTTGGTGCTCTTAAGCCGTTCATATACTTGCCCACTGACCCTTCTTTCACTTTTGAACTGAACAACAGGAGCTGCTTAGGGCTAGTTGTGAAGACTGCCTACCTTCAGCTGGTGCTGCTGCCTGCTGTTTGCACGAGGCAATGGGAAGCATATTACACCTGTGTCCTAGCAGAGCTCGGCAGAGTGCTTCAGACTTCACTTGGAAATGGGTTAATCTGCCCTAGATGCTATGAAGTCCCACAACACCTTACATTACTGGAAGGTGCAAAGGCTAGTAGTTCGAGTAGTTGAGTGAGACTGCTTGACTCTTAAATGTGTATTTCTGATTACAGTGGGAGTTTGGTGCCTTCATAAGTCTGGCTTCTCATGTCTGGTGGCATTCGGTCATCTGATGGGAGCTAGATTAATGTCTGTGAAAACTAGCTGGTGGTGGGGACTGCTGAAGTATCTCTACTTACAGTGTGTTCTCCTGACTTCAGGTGCGATGGGGAGACAAAGGGTCAACAGAGGAAGGAGCAAAATTAGAGAAGCCCAAAAATGCTATTATTAAGTTGCCAGAGCAGGAGTATGAGCCATGGGAACCGAAGCCGAAAAAGCCCCATGTGCAAAAACCACCTTCCCAGCGGAAATGGTACACTCCAATCAAGGTAATGTGTCTGCCCCTCAGTTTTACCAAGTCTCTCATGTCACACATGTTACTACATCCCACTTCCTTATTGCAGTCTTTCTTATGGCAGAGCTGGGATGGCCTATTTAGAAAAATGACTAGTAACCCTGAATTTTGTCCGTATCTTGGAACGTGCATTTCACCTGGTACCATGCTGCCATAGTTTTTTGAGGAAGAGTGGAGGGTGTTGGAAGGCATAAGCAGAGATCCTCCCTCCCTCAGCTCACACCTTTTCAGGTACTTCTGCACAGCCTGGGTTGCAACACCGATATCTCAACTCCTAGGGAGCATGGAGAGTGGGGTGCTGTTTTGTGCCATGTCAAGGCAGCATATAAAGAGGATCAGATGAACTGCACCGTCCTTGCTTTGATCGCGTTGTGGCTAAGGCCTTGGGTTGGGAGTCAGCTCTGTTCTCCTCTAGTTCAGCCACAAGATGTAGTGTTTGATTTTGGGCAAGTTGCTCAGTCTCTCCACACTTCCATCCCCATTTCTCCCGTGTCATTATAGTATCTGGTGTCTCTCTGTCTTTTAATGTATGTATCCTCACACAACCCTTGAGGCAGAGCAGAGCTGTTATCTCCGCTTACAGAGAAGGAAGCTGGAGGGCTAGTGCAGGCCAAGGGAGCAGCATACCATGCTCATCCCAGAAACCTACAGCCACATCCCGAACCAGTGCTTTGTGGGATGAGGTACCCCCTCCCCACCGTGGTCACAGACCAGTTAAATGGTGCTTGAATTTCTTGTCCGGAAAGTACACGAGAATTTTAAAGCCTGCTTAGGTAGGTAGTCTTGTGACACCATGTTCTAGGTCTCCTCCTATCAGTTACAGTACTTCTGTTGTTCTGCCTTTTGTTAATGTAACACCTGTCTAATCGTACCTCTTAGGGGAGTTGTTCACATTAAATTACAGTCATCCTCAGTTTCAAGCAGGCTAAATTTGGCCTGCTGCATATCAGGTACGTAGTACCCCATTGGGGTCTCTTTTCTGGCTGTCTAGATAAGCAGTATATAGAGGGCAAGGGCACAGGAGCAATGTTTGTGCAGACAGTTTAATACAGAAAGGCTGGATCAACTCACTTGTAGTTTAATCACATGCTGTTTTCCCCAAATTTCTCGGTCATGTCATATTTATTTCTTATTCCAGGGCAAACTTGATGCACTGTGGGCTTTGGTTCGACGAGGCTATGATCAAGTCTCTCTTATGAGACCACAGCCAGGGGATAAGGTAAGGTGTCACAAACACACTGGCATGTCACTTCTCTGTTAGCAGCAGCAATGCTCTTCTCTTCCCTCCCCTGCAACAACCCCATCTTTTTCTTTTCTTCTTTTTTTTTTTTTTGGTGAGCTCGTGTCCTTTGACATTACCCTAAGGCTGAAAATTTGTCACAAGAACAAAATGAGCTAAAATGTTTGCTGTGGCATCTATTTAAAAGTATTGCCCAAAAGATCAACAGTAATGTCCTCACTGTGATGATTTGAGTGGAGTGAGGAAGAAACTGGCCAACTGTGGTAGTATACGAGAGCTTTTTCAGCCATGTAAGTTCTTAGCCTTTTTTTCTGGACACACATGTTGAAGTCAAAGGATAGGTTCTTTGTTTGTGGGTTCTGAGGGACTGCTGGTTTTTAGTTTAATAGTCAGTAGTCATTCTACAGCAGTGATTATCCTTCCTACCCAACTTCAAAAAATGCTTCTCAGATTTGATAAGAGTTATGCAAGTTAACAAGAGAAATCATGAACTGTGCAGGTGATGAAGAAACTAATTATAGCAAAGTTAAAGGAGAATAAAATTTCTGTAGAATTCTATGTAAAGACACATTTCTCAGTGGTATCCTATATGTAGCAGAGAGTATCTCCTGCCTTGATAAAGTCTATTGGCCAGACATAGGTCAGGAGTAGATTCCTCCTGGGGGATGCACAGAGTTTGTGCCTTTCAGAGCCACGGAGATGTCTGTACACTGCCGCTGGGTCACTTGCAATCGCTTAGTTCAGAGCTGAGCGCTCTCATGATGTCCCTTTGGCAGCCTGCCACTGTTACAGTTGTCTCTGTCTTGTTATTCTGGGTGGACAATTCCTTAAGAACTGAGTGCTGTTGCACCTTCAGATTTGGTTTTCTACAGTGGAGCTTTGAAACACGATGACCGAGTGGAGACATCATCCTTCTCTCTTTTGTGGCCTTTCTCTGGCCTGAGTCCATACATTTCATCGCCTTTGCTCCCAGGGAAAAGGGATGTAGAGTTACAGCAGCATGGGCTGTAAGGTGCTTTTTCAAGGCAGGAGTGGTGCGGAGGCGCTTCTGCTGGGCTTGTCTGCCTGGATGATTTTTACGCCTAATAACAGTCTTAAAAAGCAGTCCTAACTTACATCATTTAGGGCAAATATGCTACATCCCTCCAACTTTTGGCAAAATACTGTTAAGGCATCCCTCTAGTTATTAACCAGATATATACAGCTTCAGTATTTACAAAGTTTAGTCTCTTCCCTTGTTCTTTTGGTGTGTAAGGAAACTTAAGAAAACAGACCCAGCTTCCTCTGCTACTTTGTAAAATGGTTTTAACTGTTACACTAAGCTGCATTTTCAAGGCAGCTGTGCTTGAGACACCTTATTTACTTTTTAAGCACGATCTAGAGCTTCTGAATAGGCCCTTTAGGCCCAGCTGTATTTTGATAGCACTAACACTGTGTAATATGAATCTATCCTCTGCCTTTCACTCCCTCGGTTGGTACATTTCTATCAGCGCAGAGCACAACAGAGCCTCTGTTAGCCTGCGCGGTCAAGAAACATGCAGGGGGCTGGCTCTGAACAGGGATCCTTAGTTCCTTGCCTTCCAGCTCTGCTGCGGGGAGGACAAGGGACTCAAAAGAGGCAATATAAAACAGAGCAAGCTGAAGGATTATTGTAGCAGGGAGAATATTAGAAAATCAAATGTACATCTGGGAAATAGGGTGGAAAGAATCCTATTGAGCCAGATTCGGTGGAAGAATAGGATCATCTCTGTTCCCTGGCCTGTGAAATTAACTAAAGCTGAAGAATATTGAAAGTGAAGCAAGAAAATGACTAGACATCCTTCTGCTGTAAAGAAATAAAGGGTATCGCAGGCGTGTATTTCATGGAGAAAGCTAGCACAGAAAAGAGCAAGATTATTATTTATTGTCTGGTTGACTTTTCTAGTAGTGAAACCTGAGTGGAGAACGGTCTCCTTGTGAGCTGGGATTTTGGTGGGGGGGAAGTGTATAAATATAAATGTACATACACAGAAGTATATACGAGTATAAACACACAGGCAATTACTTCCTTTGTGGCTGAAGAATGGGGAAATCAAGTCAGTGCTATGAGTGGTAGGCAGCGTGGAGAGCCTGGAGCTCTGGCTGTGCAGAGCACAGTCCCAGGAGCAAGCCCCCAGCTCCGCTCCACCCAGCCGCAGCAGGGACAAGGCCACTCCTGTACAGGTGTGCTGACAGCAGCCGGTGGATTTTGGGTTACTCCTGAGTAGGCATGAAAGTACAGCCTGACGTGCCTTGCACCCTGTGTTCTTCCCAGCTGCACCATCCAGAGGCCAGTGACGATGTGGTGATCTCGGAGAGGGGGGTTGCTTTGCTTTGTGGGGTTTTGAGGGTTTTTTGGGAGGCAGAGGGAAGAGTTCCTTTGTTTTTTTGGTTTGCCATTTTTTGTTTGATTTTAAGGTAATTTCATAGTTGTCTTGGTTGCTCAAGAAAACTTAGAGCTCAGAAGGCAAAAGGAATGCACAATTTAATTGTGTTTTGGGAGTGGCATTTGGATTCATAACTCAGAAAGTTCCTATATCTGAATTTCCCCAAATCAGTCAAATTACGATTTTTACATTTTCAAGGATTACCAGATATATAGGTTGTTTCCCACCGGAACAAGAGAACTCACTGAATTTACATATTTCCAAATTTCTGTTTCACTGTTTACCTCCATTTAAAAAAAAAAGTTGTCAGTTTCCATTTTTATTGCTACAGTTGAGCATATGTTTACTTTTTGTAGCAATTGGGGGAAATTATAGCAAAACATTTTTTTCTGCATAATGAAAATATTAGTTATAGTAGTGAAAGAACATCTACAATATATTTCTCCCTGTATTTTTCACAGAGCTTTTGGGGTAGGGGAAAGATGTCAAAGGAGAACTTTTTGACGTTAAAACACTCTTTAAAACCTCTTTTGAGAACTATAATTTCTTTCATCATTTGAAAGTGAGTACTTTGGTTTGGCAGCTTTTGTGCTCCCCACCCCCTGCCAAAAATCTGAAAATTACTTGTAGAATAACTTTCCTTGGTAGTTTGGGGGGGTGGGGGGTGGGAAGAGGCCAGTGTTTTTGGTTGATTCACTGATGTATCTGGTTTTGTCAGAAGCAAAAATATGATGAAGATTTTTCAGAGCTGTTCAGCATCTTCCCCCACAACACAGCCCTCTTCTTTTTGGCTCTGCAGAACATACAGGGAAGGTAGTATTGCTGCCGCAGATTTTCAAAATGTGTAAAGTGTAAACTTTAACAAAGTAAAGTTAAAAATGGCACTGTTTGTCCTTTTGGGGTCTTTGTCTGGTGCAGCCCATTCCAGAGTGTGTGCAAGAGCTTTGCAGTGGAAATACAGGCTGAAGGGTGTGTGCAGGAATACGGGGCTGACTGCTGCAAGGGTCTCTGTTGCCCTTTGCTCTGGGTGGCCAGGGCCGCTGTGTGTCCATCCCCATTTCTTCCTTCATCATGATCCTGTTGCCTTTCCCAAACCACCTGCCCTTTTCCCTACCTGCGACCCCCTTGGACTCATGCCCTAGACATTTCCTTCTGTTTCCTGCTGTGTTTTCTTCCTCTCCGTGCTGTGCCTATCAGTCGTTGTTTCCCTGCACGTCCCCTTGATGAGACAGACTGGTGTCCTGCAGTCCTGCCCTCTGAGATCGATGGGCTGGTGACCAGCTGCAGGAACAGAAGTGCTAGTAGGAGCGTGTCCCGGCTATGGCTTCACTGCAGAGCTGGCTGAGGCTCCCGAGAGCTCCCCTGTCTTGGCTGGTGCTTTCAGAGCATGGCAGGGACTTCTCAAGAAGAGGATCCCAGGATGGATGACCCAGCAGCATTGAACAGGATTGTATTAATAGTTGTTGTTAAATCACAGGTGCTTTTCAGAACTGACTAAAGCAAAGCAGACCTGCATTTGCAGGGTTTGGCTCGGCTCTGCAGGCAGCTCTTCCTCTTGGTCTCCATTCAAGATCACGTCATGGCCCAACCACTGAAATTGGTTGTTATTAGTTTGGCAAATACCTCAGTAAAGGGTCACAGAACCCGGCTCACTCGACTTCTGCAGGTCACCCCTGGCTGGAGCCTCTGTTGCACCAGGATGAGACAGCGAAGGATAAACACACGCTTAGCTCTACCCCGTCATTAGCAGACAGGCTGCTATTTGTGGGATGGCTTTTTGCTGAGCTCTCCGGCAGCAGAGGAGTGAAGAGATGAAAAAGGGGCTAGCAGCTCTCCTGCAGATTGCTGGGCTTTCTTCCTTGCAGTAATGTACAAAGGTGAAGTCTTCGTAGACATTTGTGCAACTATTGCAGTAACAGATCCCTTAGAACTAGGCTGCTATTCTTCCCTTTCTCCCCCAGAAATTTGGGTCTTAGAGGACCAGTGGTCACTCTTCTGGACCAACAAAGGGATTAAGAGCCATGAGGTGGGGACACTCTGCTCATCCAGCAACAGGGAGCATGTCAGAGTGGCCTGGCAAGCTTTGTGTTACTCAGGATGCTCAGGATGCCTTGAGGACTTCCCCATCCATCACCTCTGTGTTGGTGTCCTCTTGAGCTTGGTTATGAGTTTGCAGGGGGCTGCTATGAAGACTGGAGTTTGTGAAATACTAATGTCTGGCTATCTTGGAATTATCTCGTAGAAACCTGAGTAGCTGGTGGGGCAGGTTGTCAGTAGTCTCTGCAAAAGGGAACTTTCAAGCTCATCCCCTTGGCCTCACAGATCAAAAGTGGGGCTGTTACCAACACCATGAAGTAAATATTAAAAACCCCAATATGTGCAGAGAGGAAGGTGAGATGCTTCTTTCAAATGGTCTGCTTAGTTGCTGCTTTCAGCAAATCCATTCCATTTTGCATTTCAGCACATAATGTCACAGGAAATTCTCAGGGGCTTGGTTTACCAAAAACCTCAACTAAAAAAAAAAAATACATTTTTTCTCCAGGCAGAATAGCTCTTGTTTACTTTAAGGCTTTAGAAAGTGATCTCATTTTTGTCACTGAGAATTACCTGCAAGAGAGAGTGAGAGTGTAGACTGGATTTTGCTTGTCATTGTCATCCTTGTATGCTCATGAGAGCATAGAAAAGCAATGCTTTAGCAGTGCTACCCTTTGCATGTGCAAAGCCCTTTCCTGGGGAAAGGGACTAGAAGCAGGCTGTTGTACAAAGACCTGAGAGCATTCTTTTTTTTTTTTTTTTTCTTCCTTCTTCATTCTGTAAAACTGACAGGAAAAATTTCATAAAGTATAAGCTGCTGGTCATATTTGAAGCCAGAACTTCGGGGTCCTTTCAAGCTCTCACCATTGAATGACTGTGACTTTGAACAAGGCATGGCAGATTTTAAACACCAGCCTCTGAAATGCAAAGAACAGGAGTATTTGGGTTCCTTATTCTGTTGGTCCCTTTCAAAGTAATCACTCTTAAGCTGTCAATCCATGCTGCCCACATACCAGTGCTATTTGGAGCTCATACTAATTACTTCTTTTCAAGACGGAGTAATGGCCTTTTAACAGGCTTACCTGCCACTTGCTTGGAGATGTGTTGTAATGCCCAAGTAGTAATTGGCAGAGCTACAGGGAGTGCTGGAAAAGCAGCACTGAGCTCCTTCAGTTTGTATTCATCAGACTGCTGCCTGGTTCTGGAGCTTTTCTCCCTTTGCTTAACCTTTCTGGATTCAATTACCTTCATAAGCTGCTGAAAAATTAAAGAGACGGGGATGTCACCTGCCACAGTAGGTGGTCTCGCTTTGTCACTTTCAATGAAAATGTGACACATGTAGCCCCCATTTTACTTTATTTCCTTTTTGCAAAGGAGACCAGTATCTGTAAGGCTCTTGCCTGCTGTGTGGCATCTCCCTGGTGTGGGACTAGTGTCCTATTGCACAGTTCCCAGCATGTGGTGGGCACTGGAGCTGGAAATATATAACTGAAGACGAATTACTTTCCTGTTCTGTAAGAAGTCCCTGTACTGGCATTACTTCTCACTGTGCCAGGATTGTGTTATTTCTGACGTGGAAGAAGAATTCACAAATGGGCTTTGGGGATTGATGCTGCCTCTCTTCCCCTGGATGCAACTAGCAGTGTGTCCATGTCTGGGAGCTGGAGGCACACTGAGTACCAACAGCCACAAGAGGCTCTTCTGAAGGGTAGGTACAAATCCCAGGGCTGGTACTACTTAGCACAGGCCACACAACAAAATGAAGAAGGATTGGCCTCGTGGGGAGCTTTCACTTTGGAGACCCTGGCTGTAGCTGATCTAAGTTCTTCACTTATGTTGTACTGTACTTCCACAGTGATAAATGAGATAAATTCTAGGAGGGTGAGACCATGTTCGTAACAGCACTTTGAGCACTTTGTAAATGGATTATGTTAGATAGACAGGGAGCTCTTCTGCTATTCTTAAAGCATGTGTACCACTTTGATATTTTGATATTTGTGGCAAAGAAACAGGCTAATCGGGTCTGATTCTCAGGGTTTTTTTTATAGGGAATGTGACTTTGGGATAAGAACTGGTCACTTAGTCCCTTGTTGACTGCGACTCTGATATGCCTTCCTTGGGGGAAGGCTCCTGTGTGTTGTTACCACAATTTTTCAGACACCAGTTCATTGATGCTCTGCAGTCTTACGGTGTGTCTAAGCTCTGTAGGCCTGGCTCTGAGTCGGGTAGCTGTCTTGGGGCTTAGGAGGAAGCCCACAACTGAAGCTACATCTTTTTTGAAAAGACAAGTGCACAAATGCACATGCAGTTGCTTACTAGGACTGCATGTACAGATCCGTGATCCACACGTGCAAGGGAACAGATATGCTGCAGCCAGTATGTTTATTTGTCTCTTGGCAGCACTCTGGATCAGTGCTGAACCCCATGTTACTTTGTCTCAGTGGGATTGCTGGGAGCTGTGCATCCCTCATTGTCTTCTGAGTTGGGTAACAGTTCAGAATTTAACTTACGCAGCCTTCCTTAGCTCTCTGCTTACATATTTCTGATAATTATGTAGGACATGATTATGTTCTGTTTACCCATATGTGAAATAAATTATGCTATGACTGTCCTCCGAAGGTGTTTGAGCTTTAGAAATAAAAAACACTGTGTAAGATAATGTATTAATACTATCATTCATACCAAAGTTATTGTGAGCGATAACTAAAGATCAGAAGGTTTTGCATCATTGCTCTATACAGAGGAGCTGTAGTTCCGGATGCCTCTGTTCTTGTATAGTGGCTCATGTTGTGGTACCAGAAGAAAACCCCAATCACTGTCTGCCATTGTAAAAGTAACACAAAGATACAAACCAACCAGAAGAGGTTATGAGCTATGTCTGACAAGTCTTAATCTTGCTTTGAACATAAACATCAGGTTAATATTAAAATCCTCCAGTTTTAGTCTCAGATAGGAACTGTTCCTGTAACAACAAGACTGCAAGTACTTTGCGCTCTTTGCAGCTACACTGATGGTTTCTGCAGTGTTTTAAGATCTTCCTGTCTTTTTTAAATTTTTTATCATCATCATTGTGGCATGTGAACATATCCCTCCTTTTCCCCTCCTTTTTGGGTTTCTTCTAGGGAACGTAATTACCCAAGTAGACACCTCAGTCTTCACTGGCTGAGAACATTAAGGAGTGGGATACACAGAAATTTTGAAGTGAAGTCTACCAAGAGCAATGTCCCTTCTTGCAATGCTAAAGGCCAGGCACTCTGGGTGGATCAGAGCTTTGAAAAATGAAAGGAGGTGTACCTGGATTTTTTTCTGCTACTGGGGACAGGCCGCTGTCTCTGGTAAGTTGAGACCAGGTTGTATAACAGAGTTTGTATGAGAGAGGTGGCAATGGGGTGCTCATGGAAAAGAATAACTTCAATATGCAGAGCTGATAGACTGGTTAAGCTGCATAGGGGAAACATGGCAGAGATATAGTTTCATAGAGTGTTAGGTCTCTATAGCATACTTGAAACGGGAAGGAGAGTTCCACGTCAGGATTTTAGTACTAGAGTTGCTTCCCTGGTGTGTTCACTCCTAGAAATAATAAGGTGGTGGTGTCCCAAGGAGCTCTTCCATCCAACTTAAAATAGGAGCTTTTTGGGGAGGAGAGGTTTTGTGTGCTTTGTAAACACGCCAGCACTGATAATAATCTGTGTGAGCCTTATCCCAAGAGAAGGAAATCCTTGTGACGTAAGCCCAGAGGAGCCTGGGAACTATGGGTTTACCATCTAGCTGGTTTAGGTAGCAGCAGAGCCATTTAGGGACTCGTTACCCAGAGATGGGTTTGGGGATACTTGTGTCTGTTTCCAGACTCTGAACAAAGAGGCAGCCTGTCTGTGTGCTGGGCCAAGATCTTACATTTTTGGCTGAGGCAAGTTAAAGTAATAACCATTTTCACCAGAAATCTCTCTTGAGAGTCTCCATCATTATCCTATATGATAGGTGGGTGAAGAGCATTGTGCCCTTCCTTTGTGTGTGCCGTAATCCCAGAGCGCTCCTGAAGAGACAATCAAACAATTCACCCTGGAAAGTCCGATGACACTTAATTACAGTTTGAGCAAGACCAGTTATGGTCCTTTGTGGCCTAATTTGCTCCTCCCAGCAAGCTGCGAATACCTCAAGGCTGAGCCTGTTGCACGCAGCAAATGTTTGTTGCTCTTGTTGCTATGCTCCAAAGCCCTCCCCATTTGGGGTGATAGACAAATGCAATCTCCTTTTCCCTGAAAATGCTAAAGGAAAGAGAAAAATCTTTTGCAAACTGACTACTGTTGTTTTTTTCTTGAACCACATTCTAGTCTGGTCAGCATTCGAGTGTGGAAATGTGTGGTGCTGTGGTTAAAACAAGGGATGTGAGTCACGAGTCCTGAACTTGTAAATACCATTTCCCCGCGCTTCCCCCCCCCCCCCCCCCCCAAGCTGCTGCATAACCTTGGGTAGATGACGTGACCTGACAGTGGCTCTCCTCACTTCCTGCACTCTGGGAGCCTCATCCATAAAAGCTGTCAGAAAAGAGGAAGACAGTAAATTGTGTGTTGTGAGTACAGGCTTAGATTAAGATACTTTTCTCAGGTTTGGGTGGGATTTGGTCTGGTGTGACTGTACTTTGAGATTGGTACTGAACATAAAGTATGCCTGATAGACCTTAAATTTTATTACATCCAGTGTTATCCTTTTCTACTCCCTCTGCCACTTAGGCTTTTTTAGGGCTCAGAATCAACAGGCTTTGTTATGGATCTGCACTGTGTGTTACTTCAGCCACAACCTCAGCAAGGTCCAAGACATGTGATGTTTTGTGCATTCCTGCAAGATATCTTGTGACTCTGGCCATTCTTTCAGGAGGTATCTGTAGCCCTTTGCTGCATTTTCCTGCTAAGACAGGGCTGGAAACAACATGCAGCTCCCTGCTGAATGGATTGTGTGATACAAATTACTTGAATAGCCCTGTCTTCAGTACTGGGCTAGGTTCTCCGTGCCACTTTCCTTGTGTGCCTGAGTCAGAAAAGCGGTGTCAGGCATGTGAGAGATGGATGGTGTAGATGTGCTCAGCACAAAGTTTGTTTTGGTGAAGGGTACTGGTCCTAGCTTAAAAGGCCAATTTTCTTGGCTAAGCTTCTTCAGATTCCTCAGTATTGGGTGGTTTCTTCAGGGGAAAGCTGGATGTAACCCACTTCTCTTCAGTGTATTCCTGCACTGGTCTTCAAACTAACTTAGACTGCTCCCAGAGGACCCATCCCTGCTTTCAAGCACAGCCATGCACAGTTGGCACTGGGAACTGAGGAGCAGTGTCTGCAGATGTGCGTCTTGGGAACCTATCAGTACTTGATTGTATTCAACTCTTGGTGTTCTGATTAAAGAAGCTACAGTAGCCTGGGATACTGCAGCTATTAACCTTACTGTAAAACAGTTCCTATCTGTATTGTAATTCCCTAGTAGATCTGGGCACCATTTTCCAGACTACTTGTTTTGGTTAAAAACTGCTTCTTTAGATGATCTGTACATATTTTTGCACGTTAGTGGAATTAGCTGAACTGGAAAAAATACTTTTTAAGAAGTCTGAGTATTTTCCATTTTTGTTTTGAGCCACCTCTTCCATCTGAATCTCAAAGAAAAGTTGATTTGAATTGAACAACGTATGTGTTTCAAGCCCAAGTGAAACTTACTTCGACATATTTTTTTTCTACCTGAAAAATGAAGGCTTTTGGTTCTGGTTGACTTTTTGCTTGGCCAGCAAGCGAACCGAAAGATGACTTTTATTGCCACTGTTATGTGCAGCGCATGCCATGGGCCTGTTTGTGAGTTTGCCCTGGCAACCCACCTCCCTCATCGCCTGGGGGATCCCCTGGATGGGGTTATCACACACTTGGTGTCAAAAGAACATCTCCTGTGCTCTCTCTTCCCTTCCCCGTCCCGTAATTCCTACTTTCTCAACTGTTTGGCTCCTGTAGCCAGGGTGTCTGAGGCCATGCTGGGCTTCTGAGGAATTTCTTCCCCTAACGCCTTTACAAAGCAAGGCTGGTCCCCCTTTGCCTCTGTGAGAGGGGCTGAGGCATCTCAGCTCTCGCCTGGGCTTTCTGGGCAGCAGTGTGGGCCATGCCTCAGCTCAGCCAACAGGTTTTACTCCAGATGTGTCAGTAGTGCAAGGCATCGCTTAGCTGCGTCCTGCTGTCACCGTGTGCTCTGCTCCCAGCCATTAGTTCGTCACTCAAGTGTCAGGGTTTCTGAAGCAGGGACTAACTTGCTGAAATGTGTCTCCCTGGGGCTGCACCAGTGAGCCAGTGACTGGGGCTTGTGGGCGGCTCAGTTTGGTTGCTAAAAAGTAAGAGAAAAGGCACAAAAGTTGCTTATAAGGTGTCTGTGTGGACTGCGTGAAGGATCCGCACGTGCCTCAGCTGCGTTTAAATATCACTGTCCCTTCCTGGGTCAGGACATACGTCTTGTTTAAAGTTGTATTACCTCCCACATCTTAAAGCTCAGTTTAATTCCACCCTGCTCATGCTGTGTGGTAAACAGAGTTTTCTGGTGCTGCTTGGATCATTCTTGTGCGTTATTAATTAATCATTTTGTAATTTTCAATTTGACTTTGCGATGTACCTAAGGCCATAATAGGGTCCTCACTGTTAAAATTCGAGTGATTCGCAATCCACAATGCAGTGATTTCTTTTCCCTCCAGTAACTCCGTCACAGGAGGAGGGAGCAGAAGTGATGAGTTTACTTATAAAGAGGCTAAATAATACACTGGATAAAGACAGGGCTGAACTGATTTTCCTTTTTAAAAACAGCACTAAGGAAAATAATAATTATATTCTCATTGTTGGATGCTGCCATTTTATTGGACCTTACTTTTTAAATCCTTCTCTCTTCAAGTCAACCCCATTTTCTCTTATCTCTTAACAGTTTTGGATTACCATAATTTTAGGCATCAATGCCGAGCTGCAAAATAGATCCCCAGAAAATTGTTATTAACAAGAGAGGGCTTATTAAACTGGAAGATATTTAAAGAGTCAGATTCCCATGTAAACAAGTATTTTATGTTGATGATATTTAATGTTTTGATTTGAGACCTAATAACTGAAAATGGCTTCATATAAAAATTAATTAGCTTAATATTACTTATTATTAACGATTAATTAACTGTTGATTAACTTAATAAATTAATTGTTAATGATTAATGCAATAACCACAGTATAATTAATGCTGATGATTAAAATTTAATTGCTAAATAATATAATTAGAAATGAATTATAAATTACATGTTGTTTGAACCGAAAGCATGATCAGCCACCAAACTGCTGATATGGGAATCTCTGACATCTCCAGTACTTTATTTTTCAACACAAAAGCACTTTCTTTGTCCCAAATATAAGAGTAGGAGTTAGTAAAAGTTACTTGAATATGCCTGAAAACCAGACATGCTTAGGTTTTATGTGACAAAGTGTTTCAGCAGCTCACTAATTTCTAGCCTGGATGCTGCAGGGTAATCAGTGCAATTCCTGGGAAATCCATGAAGGTTTTAATGAGCCGTGACATGTTTAGCACACAGTCAGCATGAAGTGGTGCAGTGTGAGGAAGCTTTTGGCAAAGCCTGATGCACACAGATCCTGGCTCCTGAGGAGCCAGCTGCTAATCCTGACACTTGCCCAGGGAACTTGAATAGTGGGAACTCTGTACCGCCTCTGTTCAGCTCTTTCTCTGTAAAATTGCTGTATCCATAATCTACTTCATTCATAAATGTACTTGCTAAACAAGTTTCCCACACTGTTGCTGGTTTAGGATACTCAGTGTAGCTGTTTCTGCTAAAACACTTTTGGTCTTTATTAGAGGGCAGGGATTAACCTGTCCTCTAATTTTTCCAAGATTCAGCTTTCGCAAAAGTCGCTGATCTTAAAGGTACACACCCCGTTGTTTTCTGGGTGTGTGGATCAAAACCTTCACTTAGCTAAAGTGATTCTGAATTTTTATAGATGCTTGCTCTTGTGGTTTTTGTAGTTAGCCTAAAACCTCAAATTTATTCTTTTGAGTTTTAGAGTTCCACTTTTACACTGAACTTTAGGAACTGGAGCTCCATGCTGATGAACCACGTCCATAGCAAGCTGGCAGGGTCATCCCAGTGACATTTGTAAACAAACCTAGGGAGAAAGGTGACTACTTTGAGCCCAAGGAAATTATGTTTGTTTTGGGTTTCAGCACCCTAAATGTAATACTTTTGACTGGGAGCTACTTTTTTTTTTTTTTTTTAATTTGGTGGCCGAGTGTTTTGGATTGCTATGCTCAAACTTTAAAGGAATGATTTTATTTTAATCTGTTCTAAAATGTAAAGGCTAGTATCATATTCTTACAAAGTCAAAGAACCAAGGAATTTCAGTAAACATTTAAGTGAAGCCAACTCTTCCTCAGTCAGATACGTTCCTCTGCTACTCAGAATTGCAGCACTGAGAATCCATAAGCAAAACCAAGAGTCAGTGAAAAAGTTTGTAACAGGAAGAATATCTTTTATTAGGTCAACTAATGCAGCTAAAAATATAAAACAGGCATACTTTTGTGTACACAAACACTCTGGCATTGACAGGGATTAAACTAGATTTGATTTTTGTTAAATAAACACCAATGCATGCATTAAAATGAGCAGAGAAAAGGGACAGCTACTGGCAGATGGGGTGGATTTTTTAAATTTTTTTTTTTCTGAAGGGCTCTTAGTATCATGGGTGAAGAGACTTGCCCACGGTACTCTTTGAATTGCCTGGATCCTTTTAACAGTTGCTCCTTTCCATTGAAAACTTGCTGAGTAGTAGCTAAAGGTTTTGGGGGAACAAGCTCTGAGGAATGATGTAGTGAGCACTATGATAAAAGTAGCCCAGAACCAACATGCGGTGGCTTTCAAGAGGTTCCTCCCTTCTTTCCCCCCCTCGCCCCCCTTAAACCACACACAAAAACACATCCTAGGTGGTCGCGGAGGCATTGCCTAGAAGTACAAAGTGCTTGAATTGCACATGTGATAGTTACACTGGGATAAAAGCTGGAGTCGGGACAAGGGCAGATCCCGCTGCTTCAGTATTTGTACTTTTTGAAAAGCCAATTTGGCAAGCAGCATAACAAGAGCCTAACAAGTGGATGGACATATGGGGAGGCAAAATAATTGTGCATTAGGAAGATGGTGCAGATGTGAGCTGAAGTAAGGGCGTAACTCCATATGGCGCGTTGCTGACCTTCAGTTGGTGCCTGAATGACAGTACGCGGTGCAGGTCGCACCATCTGAGGGATGCTGCACTGGGAGCGGGGCCGAAACCAGACAGAACTGGATTTATGCACATCATCTGCTTCCTAGAAAACAATAAAGCAGCTACTGACAGCTGGTGTGCCTGAGATTATCATGGTATTACTGCACCTTGCAACTCTGACTCCTTCCCTAAAACACTTAGTATATACCATGCTTCAGGGAAAAAAAATACTGTTACCAGCACAAAAGTGCTGGTGGCTCTTAATCCCTGTTAATCCGCTCTGCAGGGAGAGCATAGGTGAGTGTGCAGGATACCTGATTTCCATCCGTGTTCTCTATGGTTTAAAAGTCTTTATATGCCTTTGGAGAGAAGATAACTTGATTCTTTCAAACACAGAATATTAAAAATCCTGTGGTTAGCACGTTTATTTGAGAAACAATATGGATTTTTTTATAAACTAACTCCAGGAGGATGTGCATGTTGGGTAGAATAGCTGTGGCACTCTGTTGTTAGGAAAGTGTGATGAGTGGAGGGCTTAATTCTTCAACCTGGAAATCCTTTGATGAAATCTGCTTGATAAATCCAAACTGCGACTTACGATTTATTGTCATGTGTTCTTCCCTTTCCCTTTCAGCTGTTAATCCTAACACTGGTTAAGAGCCTGGCCTCATTTTATCAATGGCTGCTTGAAGTGCTCAGGAGGATTTGCTGCAGTATTCACCAGAAGTCTTTGATATATGAGATTGTAGGCTAACACCAATAATCTTTTGTGAGGAAGTGTCACAATACATACATCGATCATCCAAGCCTCTATCTGTCAGGCTCTCCCAACCCAACCGTATTTTTCATGACACAATGCAGCGCATGGCCTTTAAATTACCCATCTGTCTGACAAATCAGTGAGTGTGGCAGAAACTGGCAGCAGTTTGACGTCGCCTATCACTTTAACTGAAGTGAAAGTAATGCAAACAGATTTATGGGATCCCCTTTGATTATAGACTATGAATATATTTGGAATTGCTGTTTGGGAGAGAGACACAACAGAGAAGCAGGAAAAGGTTGTAGGCAAAAGCACTACTGTTGGGTTTGCAGCTTTGCATTTACTATGATGGAGATTGTTCGTTAATTTTTTCCTTCCCCATATGGTGCATCTTATCTGAATACGTCTTTTTTTTCTTTTTTTTGTGGTCCTGTATGGTTATTTAGCTGTTCTAAATTCCTAACTTTATGAATATCAAGCCTGAGTTTTCTTAAATGTATTTGCAGTACAGCTGTTAAATAGATCTGTAACATTCATTGCACGGCAGCAAATATTGCTGAATTTTCAAGTGTGCTCTGAATACAATGGAGCACAGCAGAAGACAAATAGCTGACAAGAGTGGCTGTTCACTGCAAGGTTATAGAATCATAGGATCATAGAATAATTTGAGTTGGAAGGGACCCTTAAAGGTCATCTAGTCCAACCCCCCTGCAATGAGTAGGGACATCTTCAACTAGATCAGGTTGTTCGGAACCCCATCCATCTGGACCTTGAAGGTTTCCAGGGATGGGGCATTTACCACCTCTGTGGGCAACCTGTTCCAGTGTTTCACCACCCTTATTCTAAAAACTTTCTTCCTTCTATCTAGTCTAAATCTTCCCTCTTTTAGTTTAAAGCCATTACCCCTTGTCCTGTCACAAGACGACCTGCTAAAAAGTTTTTCTCCATCTTTCCTGTAGGCCCCCTTTAAGTACTGAAAGGCCTCAATAAGGTCTTGCTGGAGCCTTCTCTTGCCCAGGCTGAACAACCCCAACTCTCTCAGCCTGTCCTCATAGGAGAGGTTTTCCAGCCCTCTGATCATTTTTGTGGCCACCCTCTGGACCCGCTTGAACAGGCTTATATCCTTCCTGTGCTGAGGGCTCCAGAGCTGGACGCAGTACTCCAGGTGGGGTACCAACTCATATTTGTGAGCACTTTAGTTCTGTGATGGGGTAGAGCAAAGCATCGACTTGTTTTTTTTTTGATCCAATGGTTTATCTTTGTTGCAGAAGTAACTAAGACCTCAGCTTTCACCCTTTGCCTCCATGCAAAGGCTCTGGCCCCCGTATAGTATTGCCTTGAACCTGGTTCACAAGCAAAGTCTGCTGTAACAACCCTGGATTTTTAGAAAGGGGATTTTATCCTACTTATTGAAGCTGTTGTTTAAGTGCAGTGGTGCATTTTGGTGGTGAAAGCTGGGACTGAGAACTACCAAGTGTATCTCATGTACAGGCAACAACACGCCCATTCAAACAACTCTTGGCTGCAGCTGAGGTCTTGAAGCCCTGAGCCATTGAAGTAAGTGGTAGGGTGGTACCCTTTGGGCGTTAGTACATTTGTTGAATCATTTTCTGAGCTCTCTGGAGCCTAGACAAGCTTCTCTTGGTACGCTGCTTGCCTTTCTTCAGAGAAGCCATAGGCTGAAGTGACTCCCTTCTTTTTAGAGAAACGGTTTTCATGAACAAAGGTGCAGGCATTGTAAATCACTTAACAAAACAGATAGTTGTGGTTCAACTGGGATGGCATTTGCCTGGATTCCACGGGAAACCGTGATTTGTTGAGTTGCCGCAGAAATTCAGCCCATTCCCTAAGGTTTTCCTCATGACAGGCAGCACTGAACTAGCAGCGATCTGTCATTGGTGTGCATTCTTCTATCACAGCCGTTAGTAGCTGTGGGGATTGTGATCCACAGCTGCTTAGCTCTGCGATAAGCTTTTCTAAATCTGGAGTCTTTCTCCTGAATTTTGCTTCAGGGATGTTGGCATAATCTTGAGCTGAATTTAGTTTGTTGGTGGCAGCATGCAACCTAAACCTATGTCTGTCATCAGCATTGTGGCCCTGTGGGTCTTCCAAAACAATGGAGGGAAGATGCCTTCTGGGACAGCTATTTTCTAAACAAATCAAACAGGTTTTTTTTCTTTTTCTCCCAGCTAGTGTTTGCCTTGAAAAGAGAGAAACAGGTAACTTTACCCTCCGTGCTAAACTGTAGAGGCCATTTTCATGAGCATGGTTGCTACATGGAACAAAACAGGCCAGCTGCGCAAAGGAAAAGGTGGTCACAAATGGAGTTCATCACTGATGGGATGAGTACTTTCCAGCCCAGAGCTGCTTATTTGGAAACCACATCCCAGCTCCTGTAGGCAGTGTTGATCCTGCATTGTCAGGCAATCTTCATCTCCAGCCTTTGTACGTGATGAGAGGCCTTTTTGACTCGCAGGTGCAGGCTTCTGCCAAGCTTGTGTTAGCTAGGTTCTTGCATAAGCATCTCCCACATCCTTAGTTGAGGAGGTGGAGACAGTGATGCCAAGTATTGCATCTCCTCACAGGAGGTTGCGTCTGCAGGATTTCATGAGGCCTCTGCAGAAATAGTGGGGAAGTTTGTAACAAAACTTTTAGTGGTCGTGGCGAGGAACAAGTACAGCAGGCAGCACAAATCTTGGTGTCAGACTGAGGTTGCCATGTTGATTTTGAAGTGCCCAGGAGCCTCTGGCTGCTCCCCATAGGAGAGCCTAGTGGTCTTTGGGGTCTGTCTGTCTGTCTCCCCTTCCAGAATTTGGTTAGTGGGAACCTGTGCAAAGCTTTGTTTTGCCTAAAGGAAACCCTGACATATTTGCATTTGTCCCCTAGTTGACTAGGACATCCCCAGTGCTTGCTGTTTTTTCAAACCTAGGAAGTTCCTGTTTTAAAATCTCCATTCTCCCATCAGGTCCCACGTGCCTGCATCCCGTATCCATTCTGAAAACACATTCATTGGAGACCCCTTTGTGCAAGTCCCACACCTTGTTGGTGTTTGCGAGGGAAGCCACATCTACATTTGAATCACAGAAGACAGATGTAGTACCCCAGTATAGTGTTCAAAGCATAGCCACCAGCTAGGCTAGCATCGTTGTGAAAAGGAAAGCTACAGATGGGGTCTTTGCTAAGGTTGCTTTTCTGGTATAATCCTGTATTTGACATGAGTTTTTCAATCACAGCTTTTTCAGTCAGGGATCTCACCAAGGCAGGCCTGACTTTGGTGGAGCTGTGGCTTTAGGCATGTTCTGCATAGCTCGTAGTAGCAGAGGGCATGTGTGAGCAAAGTCACACTGGGGTACTTTTCGGTTTAAACCAGTCCTAGGCTATTCCCTGTAGGCAGGAGCTCTGAAACCCAAGGAAAGCATTGGTTTCTAGTGTTGACCTTCAGGACAGTGTGGTCTGAACGTCATGTCTAGGTCCCAATGAATCATACTGGATGAAGATCTCTAAGTGCAGCCTGGCCCCTCTGCTTATAGTCCTTTTGGCTAGCTGCTGATGAGTCAAAACACCTGCTTTTTATGAATAATGAATTTTTCTTTTCCTCTAGGGAAGATGCATAAACTTCACTCGGGTGAAATCGGATGGAACCTCTGTCCCTTGCAGCCCACCGCCAAAGCTGCCACGGCGTGATGATGTTCCTCTCAACAACACTCCGAGGAATCCTTCTCCCCCTGTGTCTCTGCAGCCCCCTTCCAGGCAGCCCCCTCCTGGACCACCCCCATCCCGAGCCCCTCCTGGACCTCCTCCTTCACGCCCACCCCCGCAGCCCATGGTTTAGAGTACAGCGAAACCCTGATCAACAAAACATGTCCCTTTGCTGAACACGGCATATTTATTGAGTATTGGTTTACAGTTAAAGATATCAGAATTTGTTGCTGGTCAGCAAAAAAAGAAGAAAGAAAAAAAAAAAAGAAAAATTGCCAAATGTCAGTTTTAGTTTATGAATATATTTATACCACACGTGCTGAGTAAACATTCAGTGGATAGATTCAGAGCTATGGGGTATAGAAACGAACCAAAATGATCATCTAGATACAGTAGCAGCTTTTGTATGTATACATTTGGAGATCTATTTACATATGACATTTGTCTGACTTGGTATGTCAGATCATTCATTAATAACTTTAGCACATGCATCAGTTGTTTTGATAGCTGCCACCTGCAAGTTGGTTAAACATAGTTCATTAAGGAATTTGCTTATTTTCCCTGCAACAGTGCTGCATCCAGATGTTAATATGGAACAATAATTGCAAAGATAACTTTCTGCCTTTGGTTCTGCCAGTGGAATTTCCATAAAAGCTTATAGGATGGCTATAACAATAATGAGGTAAAATGAGATTATGTGCCAATGCTCTAGCAATGGTATCTAGCATAGAAGAGAGGTATTTTTTCCCCTGAGAAAATCAGTTTTGAGCCTGCCATCTCTGCATATGTTTAGACTTGGTTGCATAGGATAGCCACTGAAGGCCAGGTACTTGTTCTAGAAATCCACTCCTTGAACAAGACCTGGGTTCAGATTTGTCCAAAATTCAGACGAATTTTGAGAAAAATGTTTTGGCTAGGTGTTTAGATTTCATTTACAGAAAATATGTTCCAAAATGGAGCCAATATACATGCACTTCGAGCACAAATGCTGTAATATGCAAACAGCATGTGTTATTTATATCGGCAGCATCGAGGGACTGACTCCATTGCTATTTAATTAGATAAATTTCCTTTTGATCTTACTGCCAAGCAGGACTAGATTCAAACATGAATTCCTCTATGAGGAGCTCTTCCTTTAGACAGCCCAGATCCACTAGTAAGTAACCTTGCAGTCTGCCTGTGGTTGAGAGGCATGGCATGATGTGTCAGTATGAGCTTTCATCCCTGTTTTATATAATGTTTGGCTGGAGGATTTCCCAAACATTGTGACGGCTCACCCACGACCTCAATTCTGTGTGTCATCAGAAGGTGATGTGAGCACCCACACAGAGGTGGGAATTCATGACGCGGGACTGTGGGACAGCCCATGAATAGTGTTCACTAAGCAATACCTGAGTGGGCTGTGCCCAGATCATTCCCTAGTGAATCAAAATAACACCTGAGCTTGCTTTTTCTCCACCCCTGCCTATCATATTGTATTGGAGAGGGTGGCTGCAAATCCCTATGCTGGTTCGCTTTGGCACTGGCTGTGTTATTAGGATAGTTGTAGAAATAATGTTTATGTTGCATTATGACACAGCATATACCTATCTCTCCATCTGTGTGTAGGTGTGGGTGTGTAGCACATCACAGGAGTTATTGGCACATAAGTCCAAGATAAAACATTAACTGTATTGTGCAGTTACTCCAGATTTAAGGTCTCTTCATGTGGTTGTTATAGGCATATAAAGTTGCTCTGGTACAGATAGAAATCAGGCTCACTATTTCCAGTGGAAGTCCCACTTGCAGAACACCATACCAAGCTCTCATCAGTCTATGCCGATCACTGTGACGTGCCGTGTGTATGCAGCTGAGGCTGTCAAAGATAAACTCAGAAGAACCACAGAGCCTCTTTCTCCTCTTGCACTGCTCTGCTCTCTTGAGTTACGCTCTTACCTCATGTATATTGGTGCAGGTAGTGGAATCACACTCGTGGGTGCCAGCTGGCCTTGGAGCTGTTCCTAATTTAGGCCCAAGCCAGCAAAGCACTTCTGCATGCATTAAAATGTCCTGCAGGTCAAGAGGAACATCCTTATGCCCAAGTATTTTGCTGACCTGTGACTTTGTTGTGATCAGAAAGAATTGGGATGCACTCAACCCTATTCTCATTCTTTTTAGTCACTTAAATAGGGTCTGCATAATTTGGTTCATAAGAATGGATTTCTGTTTGGAGGAGAGAGAAGTGTGTGTGTATCTATGTGTGTGCCTGTGTTTGTGTATGGGAACTGTGTAGGTTTTTGTTTGGTTTCTCTTCCTTTACAAAAATTGCTCAGAGTAGCACTCCTATGAATGGAAAGGCCTTTTGCAGCCAGTGCAACACACAGTCATCACTTACTGATCTCTGTTTCTTTCAGTTGAAAGGTGGAACTAAACCATGTCAAATTTTCCACTGCAGTTCTTGTGAAGCTCCACTTTTGACACCAGTGAAAGGAACTGGACGACTCCAGCGAGGGAGTAGGGACCTGGATGTGGGGGAAAGTGCTTTACAAGCAGAGATCATTGGTTGGCATTATTTTGGTCGTATGGAAGCCTGCGTGAAATAAACTCGCTGGCTCTAAGACCAGTTGAACCCAACAGCCTCTCATATTGGCTATCTAAGAATAATTAGCTAACAAATGCTAATCGTGAATTGAAATGGCAGAGGCTAATAAAACTGATTCCCCTGCCAGGGCAAAACATGGTGTTTCCGGTTTAGCTGCTCATGGGAACGGGGCAGACCACTGCTCTATAGATGCCAAGTCTCTTATCAGCAAGTGGTGATGAGATTGAAACAACGGTGAAGCTCACAAATGAGGTAATAATAAAAGGGAAAACTTGCTTACTGAATTAGTGTCTGCTAATAAAGTTGGATTGATGGCTCAGGAGTAAACTTAAGCTAATGACAAAGCCCATGGGACAGATTTTTTATTGTCTTGCACCTGTGCACATCTTGAGAGGGATCAGTAGAGGTGTTGCAGATTTGCATTGACATTAATGTTGGTGGAATTTGACTCTCTTCCACTGAGAATGGGGGTGCTGGCTTAGAGAGGGCTTTTCACATTCGCAAAACCAACATGCCTGTTGTTTGCCATTCAGAATATCCTTCTTTGCTGGAATCTCCTGCAGAGATAACGGATGCTAACATTTTTTGCATAACTTGCAAGTGCAGCAAGGATAGGAGTGGTTTGAGCTTACAGGTAATCAGTTCTGTGTATGATAAAGCAGGAAGCATCATGAAGCTGAAAATCATATTCAGCAAAAATGGAGTTCCCAGCATTTTCATTATATAAAATTAAGCATTCGGTGTGTAACTAAAGTTTTGGCCGCAGCTTCTGTGATGGGAGTACTGCAGGTTTAGTTTGCTGGTGAAGTGGGAAGAAGAGGGAGTGAACCTGAACTGCATTGCCTTTGCAAAGGAGGGTGCAGTGAATATGCTGCGCTGGCTACAGAAAGGCCTTTGGTTGTGTAGAAACGTATCCGTTTGCAGTGATCTCAGGCACTATAACAATGCAGTAGGAGAAACTGGTTGTTACTTTACTGCCTGTTGAGCTTGATCCTTACCTAGTGTAAATCAACATAGGACAACTGAAGTCAAGGTGGCAATACTGGTGTCCGTCAGGCGGGAGCTGGCTCAAAATACATAAAGGCACAAAATCCTCTAACTGGCTTGATGTTTCAATGTGTTTATTTTGTTATGCTTGTATGTTAGTTGTGATTACAGTAGTTACACTGCTAAGAAATGTTCTCATGCAGGATGATTCTCCTGTATTTTTCAGCACATAGCATCATTTGAAACCTGTAAAAAGTAAGAATCTAATGCTTCCCCAAATCCAAGAGAAAAATGTGGATTCTTGGGACCTTTGGCTCCCACTTAGCACAGATGTGAAAGGACACGAGGTGCAAAGCAGCGGGGAGGGAAACCCCATGTGTTTAAAGCTGATACAGAACCACATTGATCAAAGCATATTTATGGCCATCTTTCAACCTCAGTGCATGTATTGCCATCTGTGGGAGTAGCCTGCAGAGCAGACGGTCCTAAATGTAAAAAGGAAAAAGAAGAAAGGAAAAGAATCGGCTCCTCTTCTGAATGAGCGAGCATAACAATGAATGACATTATTTTGTGAACTGTACCAGTTCAAATGCATGTGCACCTGGTGCTCCTAATGCTTTTTACTCCTGTTGGTCTTTAGACAACATAATCAGTAATATGCTTTCTCTCTTTAATCGTTTGCTGGTTTTATTGTTGTTTTGTTTTTTAAAAAAACACATTTCACTGAGAAAACAGCCCTACTTCTGTAAATATAGAGTTTAATTTGGAGGAGACAGCACACTTCTGGATGTTACTGCTGGACAGTTATTTATTAAAAGGGGCTTAAGGTGAATAAATACAGGTGGCTCAGGATACATGCATGCAAGTGTGATAATGCAGTATAGCATTTTCAGTTCTCTGTAGTTTGGGGGAAAGGGGGATTTTTGGGTATCATAGTTTGTTTAGAAGTTTGTTACTGATCTGATACTTTTGAATAATGCAATAGAGATTCATAACATATAACAATGCTTGAACCAATGTGTAGATTATGATAGATTTTTCATTGGGGGGGAGGGGTAGTGAAGGAGAAATGTTATCGGTTTTAAGGGGAAAAAAATGTACTGTACTAAAGTTTTTTAGAAAAAGATACGTGTTTTCAGAAACAGTGGGGATGTGGGCTGATAGACAGCCAGGTCATGGAGATGAGGGATAGAGGAAGCAGTTGGATTTTTGAGGGACAAAGAAGTTTTACGTGGGAGTGTGGGTTTGTTACTGGTACATGTGGTACAAATTTTTGTAACTAACATGCTGCTTCCATGTTATAATCATATAACCTTTATGCATTTTATGTGCCTGCTCCATTTTTCTGAGAAAACCTTGCAAATGTAATGCCTGCATGCAAATGTGGGAGATGTAGCCAAAGTCTTATAATCCAACATAATGTAGTCTTAATGGATTCAAAATCAACAATAAAAGTGCTTACTGGTTAAACTCTACAGAGAATTTCATTTCAGGGTCATTTTAAGAGGGGATAGGCTTGTCTGTACCTGGTTTCTGATCAGCTCAGACATCTTATGGTCAGAACGTGGGGTTAGGCCTGTCAGAATTCCCATCCCCAAGTTGCTTCTGATTCATTATTTGACTAGAGACAATGGTATGTTCTGTGCCTCAGTTTCCTCTTTCTAGCCTGAGAATCTCAGTCTTTGCCTAATTCAAAGGTAAGACATAGTTTGTTGGAAACCCTTTCAGATCTTAGGTTGCAGGATAGAAATGCTGAGTAAATTCCACTGGAGTCAGTGCTCAAACATTGATCAATACATGGAGCAGATACATGGATCTGAACTTACTGCTGCTACCCTGAAGTCATCTAATGCACAGAAACAACAAAGTAAAAGCCATGCAAGATAAGATGCTAGAGCTCAAGGCTTTAGCAAAGAGAAATTCTATGGCAAATCCTACACCTATGAAAGGACTGGAGTCACCAGGCTCTAACCAAGGTCTCTACTCAAACCCAACTACTGATTTTTAGAAGTCTTGCCTGAAAGATGCAGGACTAGATCATAAGACCCCTTCTCCTTCACTGTCTCTGAAGCCAGTTTTTTCTTCCCTCCCTGCTGCTAATGCTTCCCCTGTATCTTTTCGAGCCCCGTTGAGGATTTGGGCTGGGGGGGGAAGCTGGTGGAAACATAAGACAAGGCAAGAAGGTCAACGGGGTAGGCCACAAAAATCTCCAACCCCAGCAGGCTGCAATTATGGGTAATCAAGGCTGCTGCAAAGCTGCTGAGCTGTGCTATGCTCTCCGTCTGCCCAGCATGGCGGCCACAGCCCCCCTGTGCAGTGGGAAAGGGAGCTGGTCCTTGCGCTCACGCAGTCCCCCCGAGCCCATGTGAGCCTCACCTGCAGAAATGATGGGCACTGATTTTTGGGGGTCTGGCAGCCACATGAAGTCATCGTGGCAAAGCAGGTGGGAGCTGCATGGTGGCTGAGCCAGGCACCCCCCTGCCTCTGGCAGCTCCAACTGGCAGCGCTGCTAATGGGAGCCAAAATCCTTTGCCTGGAGTCAGAGGCTCTGACAAAGAGCCCGGCTTGCTCTCTCTCTGCTCCCTAGGCTGGCAAGACAATACTCACCCGGAATGGTTTTGTGGCCTTCGCTCTTTTTTGTTCCTCCATCTGCCTCTTACACGAAAGGCAGGCTCGGGCTGTCCAAAGAGATAGGATAAACAAAAGCGGTCCTGGAGCCGAGGCTCTGGCCATTTTTGTTCTGCATTAACAAAAACCCGACACTGGCTGCAGCTGTGGCTGGTTAGGTTTATGCATGCCTGAGACAACAAAGTTCAGATTTGACCTGAACTTCCCCAGAGACTGGGAATGTGCAGATCCAGGGCTTTGGTTACAGACTTGTCTATAAATAGCCCCCAGTGCTGATTTAGCATCTTTCATCGAACATACTTTACAGTAGCAGGAGTGGCATTTACATGTGAACATACACCAGCATACCCTATTTGGCTGTATGGAAGTTAGCAGCAAGAATTTTACTGGCTTCAGTAATCTGAGCCAGGAACTGAAAAAATGCCCTTTCCCCCTATCCTCCCATTCCTTAAGAAACCACAGGCAGAGCATGTTGCCCATGCTGGAAGTTGTCTTTACTCTGTGAACGTGCTTTGCCCTTTGGGTTAGGACTCATCTCAAGCTTCATCAGTTTCTGCAGCAAAGTACCTCCCTCCCTGCACGCTGAGCACCCCCCTTTTCACTGCAAGGGAGGGTATGCTGGAAGTTTCCTAGCCAGGTATGATGCTGATTTCCGACTACAGCTCAGGAGAACTGTGAGACAATGAGATAAGATGAAATAGGTCCCTGAAAGAAAGGGAACATCCTGCTGAAACGTTTTGCCTTTGTGATACAGGTTGACAAATGTTTCCTTTTAAGCTTTCAGAGGTGCATGATTGCTGCGCATGGATAAACACTTCACTGAAGGTCCTTAGGTAACCCCATCTGTGTCTCTGCCACAGTACATTGAAGTGAGCTCTCCTCACACCAGCCTATCGCTGCCATGTAGCATCTTTGTCTGTGCTGGCGTCCTCCTTTATATTCCTGAGTCGCTGGGCCATGGTTCTTGGGGGCGGACTCTTTCTTCATGATAGAAGAAGAAGGGGCACTGCAGAGATGTCCTAGGTCACAGAATCATAGAACGATTTAGGTTGGAAGGGACCTTAAAGATCATCTAGTTCCAAACCCCCTGCCATAGGCAAAGACACTTTCCGCTAGACCTGGTTGCTCAAAGCCTCATCCAACCCGGCCTTGAACACTTCCAGGGATGGCGCATCCACAACTTCCCTGGGCAACCTGTTCCAGCATCTCACTACTCTCATAGTGAAAAACTTCTTCCTAATATCTAACCTAAATCTACCCTCTTCCAGTTTGAAGCCATCACCCCTCGTCCTATCACTACATGCCTTTGTAAAAAGTCCCTCTCCAGCTTTCTTGTGGGCCCCTTTCAGACACTGGAAGGCTGCTATAAGGTCTCCCTGGAGCCATCTCTTCTCCAGGCTGAACAACCTCAACTCTCTCAGCCTGTCCTCAAAGCAGAGGTGCTCTAACCCTGTGATCATCTTCATGGCCCTTGTTTGGACCTGCTCCAACAGGTCCATGTCCTTCTTACGCTGGGAGCTCCAGAGCTGGACACAGTATTCCAGGTGGGGTCTCACAAGAGGAGAGCAGAGCAGAGTGGTGGAATCACCTCCCTTGACCTGCTGGCCATGCTTCTTTTGATGCAGCCCAGGATATGGCTGGCTTTCTGGGCTGTGAGTGCGCATTGCAGGTCCTGTGACCCAGAACACCTCACATTGGAGGTATACGCTTTTCCCTCTCATGGCAGAGGGATATGGATTTAGAGCATGAGCCTTCCCAGAGGGCACAGGGGAACATAGTCAAGACATACCCACATGAAATAAACATGCATGCGTTTGACACAGGTTACTAAATAAAGCAACTCCTATTAATCGTGGCTCATGCACTGTTAATCTAAAATACTAAGTGCCCTCAAATGTTTTCTAGTCTCCACTTTTTCAGTATGTAGAAAGATGTTCTGAGCTGAAAACAGGAGTCCCAAGATTCGCGTTCATCATCAAAGGCATTTTTGACCAAACAAAACCAATCTGAAAATGTGGCAAGCATATGTGGCAGCTCATCCTCTTCAAAAACACAATTGTGGCTGCTTTGTGCCTTTCTTTCCTTGTGCATCAGGAATAGCTTAGTTAAAAGTGAACATGCCTAGATGTAGGGATTAGTCCTGGTGAGCTTTAAGGTGGTTTTCTGTTATTTTCGGAACTTCTGATCCACCTGTGTAAGGTGTCTTGGGATCTTTGGTACTAAGGGGATGCCAGTACAGCAGTGATGCTGTTGAGCCTGGAGTCAGTTGGGAAATGCTGCAATGTCCTCAGCAGACAGGTGCCTTCAGAAGGTAATTACAAGCCCTCATGGCCCTTACAAGCCATCGTCATCGTGATGGTAGACTTGGGTCTACCATGGGTCACCAGCAGCCATCTGCTCCAGGAATGCACACAACCCATGTCTCAAACACCCGAGTGACAGCCCATCCACCAGAACAGACACAGAGACCCTGGTGGGGTCTGCCTCATCCCAAGCTAGCAGGTACGGCCAGGTACTATGATGCCTCGCAGCACTTGCCCTTCTGTCTGTCTAAGGGAAAAAGTGGGCAGGGAGAAACTGCAGCTCTCTGCAGGCTCTGGAGCTTCCCAGCCCTCTGTCTATTTTTTGCCAATACGAATGGCTTGCATGGCTGAAGTGACTCAGAGGTCAAAATAGGAAATAGCTCATTTCCCTCGCGGCCCTGTGCAGGACCAGGTCTGCCTCAAACCCAGGCCAGCTGGACCCAGTGCTGCCCCCAGAAGAGCAGGTGGAATGTTTCCCAGGTGGTCTCAGACAGCAGCTCTGCCGCGGTCTCCTGGGAGGTGTATCTGGAGGGTGAATTTTGCACATCCCACTTAAATCCTGTTTTTCTCCTTTTCCTGAGCCATGCACAGACGCTGGTTGTCTGCTCCCTGGGGACCCGGGCGGCAGCCTGCCGATGCCAAGAGGGACTCTGAGAAGTTGACAGAACGCCCCTGGGGTTGACCAACTCTGGCAGAGCCAGCATTAAGCCCTTCTTTCCCTCCTGTGATGCTACCGCAGGCAAATCAGGCTGTCCTCCATTTTGTGCCTCAGTTTCCCTTGCTGGAAAGAACGAGCCCAGCTCTGGCTGTTTGAACTCTCTGAACCACAGCTCAGCACTCCCGACCAGGCAGTTTCTGCAGCTGTAGCTATGGTGGCTCCTCTCAGACTCGGCAGCGGCCAGCTTTCCTCTCTGGGTACCTTTGCAGCTCCCCCTGGGGCAGAGGGAAGAGGCGGGAGAGACACCCGGTGCTGGCCATGTGCATGACTCACGTCTGGCATCCCAGTATTTTTGGTAGTTCAGGAGCAGCCCCAATTCAACAGCAGGAAATAAGTGTAAAAATAGACCATCGGTGCATTTGCAGCCAAGCAAAGTGCATGACGTCTCTCTGCCGGGATCTGGCTCCAGCAGCTCCTTTCCTGACGGGCTCTTGGAGAGCTGCAGGCAGAAGGAGGAACCGTGGAGAAGCGCTTGCCCCCACAAGTCTGCTCTTGCTCAGGAAGCGGGCTGAGGGCCAACGTCAGCCCCCAGAACCTGTTGGGTTGTTATTGTAGGGCCGCCTGCGAGCCCCGAGGTGCTCTGTCACCGCCTGCCTTCCAGCACAACACAGAGGGAGGTCACTGAAGCTGCCCTGGAGGCCATGCTGTGAGCAGACCTCTTCCACACCCCAAGGTGGAAAAGGGGCCACAAGCAATGGCAGCTTCACTGTACCCCTGTCACGCTGGCCGAGCATCCCTTCCAGAGGTGGGGGCTACAGGACCCTGGCTGCCCTACACCCCCCCTGGCCCTCTGCTGAGGGGTGAATCCCCCCCAGGGCTTGCTCCTGCTGCATGGAGGGGCCTGATCACACGTCCCCTCCTCGCTGGTGGGAATCCCGACCCTCCGGCTGCCCACAGCAAGGAAATAGTTAATGTGTGTTTGCCCTGTGAAGGCTGACAGAGCCTTTCCCAGCATGGATGCTGTGAGACCCAAATCAGTGCAGCCAGGAGATCCGTGGGACACCCGGGGAATGGCGGTCACGGCAGGCAGGCGTGAGGACGGTATGGCAGCGGCACTGCCCCAGAGCGGCCCTGTGGGCTGCAGCCCCCTGGCAGCGCTCGGGGCTCCGGTACGGGCAGCGCGGGGCTCTGCAGGGCTGGGGAAGGGGACGCGGTGGTGTCCCCTTCTTCACCTCCCCGTGGTGGCCAGGGAGACAGGCCAGGTCGGACTGCCGCTGGAGGGCAGGACTCGACAGCCTATTTCCCGCAGCGGAGCAGCCCGCTTGGACTTCCCCAGAGCAGAGTGGGAAATTGGCATTGCTTTAAAACAACAACAACAGAATCTGTTTCAAGCCGGTTTTGCTGTGGAAACCCTCTTTAAACCAGCAGTTCCAGCTCCAGCAACGGCCTCTTCTACCACCCACAAAGTGGAACGTGCTCTCAAGGTGCTCTCTGTTCCTCCGTCCTGCCAAGGAGCAACTCCCAGAGACAGCAATGCTGTCCCTGAGTGTAAAACCTATGGGCTGCGTTGCTGCCATTCTCTCTCTGGTCCTCCTCAGTCACCCGTCTGAGCCACCATGAGCATGAGGTCCACGTGCTCAGCTGGGATCTGCACGGTTCCTGAGCAAGGAACAGCTCGCTGCTGGCAATATGTGCTCCCATGGTAAGTCAGGTTGCTTTTGTCCGTAGTGCTGCTTGCCTGTGATCTCAGAAGGGAGTTTATGCAGGTGCTTATCTACGTGATTGACCTGCTTCATGTCGACAAGCGCATACACTCACGTCAGGAGAGAGAACTGCCTTTTGATATAAATGGAAACTGGAAATAGGAATCATAAAAGTCCCCTGGGATAAGAGTTTTCATTTGTTTTGCAGTTACCATCAACTCGTGATGCAGTTCAGTACTTTTCCTGCTCCTGTAGGAATTGCCCAAGTCTTTGCTGGGATTCCCAAAATTTCAAAGGACCAGAACCGGACACAGCTGACCTAGGAGAAGCATGCTTCCAGACATCATGCAGCTTCTGCAGCAATGTGATGCTTTTGCTAATGTCCAGCATTGGAGAAGGTGTCTCCTAAGCCAACAGCATGTTTTGTTACGGATCTTGCACCAAACTACATCTCTGCAACTAAAAATGGTCTGATCGCTAAGGGTTCCCATTGAGGTTCAGTTCTCAGACCTAGAAGGGTTCAGCATTTCTGTGCCGTTCAGTAGCAGAACTGCAGCCAGGTAACTGTAGCCTGGTAGTCCCACTGCTCAGCGCTCTCTGTTTCCACCACAGGCTGACCCATGAAGGAAGCTTGGGACAAGCCTTGGGGCTGCCACATTTTGTCCTTCCAGCACTCACCTCTGCCACAACCAGTCCCTCCTCAGCTCCTTCCGTGGTCAGTCCCTTTCCAGGCTCTTTGCTTCACCTTCCTCAGAGCCACTCCTTCCTTGGCCATGCCCCTGCCTCTTTCCGCCGCCATGCAGAGCCAAAGGTGGGATCGCAGCAGCATGCGTGAGCCTGTGCTGTGTTTTCTACAGTGCGCTTTTCATACAGGCACGCTCACTCGTTGACTGGTTGCTCTGTCACTATTACAGACGCAGATGAACCCTGAAACATGTGCTGAGTAAAATTGTACGGGTGGGCAATCCCTGACTATCTGTGCTTTTCTGTTCTTGCACCTAACCAAGCTGATGACAACAACTGCATGTATGAAATGTTCAACCCTCATTTATCATCTTTGTGACAAAAATTGGCGCTGAAAATAACACACAGTTTAGGACACAAGGTAGTCTGTTAAGGCATGAATGGATACTTAGTGCCATTCTGCGATCGAAGCGCCGTGGCGCTGAGTCTAGCTCTTGGGAGAGTTTACTTTGATTTCTTGCTCTCTCCATGACCCTGAACACATCCTCTCTGGTTTGACCAAGTGGGCTCTAATCACCTCCGTATCACAGAGAGACTGGTTTTAGATCACCCACCCATGTCTGGCAGGAGTTTCCAAGAAAAAACTTGAACACTTGGAAGATTTTCAACTAACACAGCTAGACCATAGCCCTCAGCTTAAGGACAGATGCCTGTTTTAGCAGCACTATTGCTAATTTTAGTTCCTTTAATGCAAAATTCTTCTCTATTTGCCCTGTTTTCTGTTCTTGTTACTGCAAAACCAGTTGTGAAATATGTTGGTTTCTCTTAGAAAGCAACAGCCACTGTGTAAGCACACGAGAAAATGCAAACCCAAACAATTCCTCCACGCACGTTCCCAGTAGCTGTGAATTCTTCAGTGCATCCTAAAAGCTGGCATCCGGGTGAGGGGAAGGATGTGCAAGTGTCCACATTGTTGTGAGGTCTGGCTCAGTGACCTGTCTGTATCTTGAATGTCAAAGTGTCAGAGGCAGACTCTGCCTTCCTATCAAAGCCTTCCTCCTGCCCATGAGTGCTCATGTAAAGTGTCCCCAGTGGTCCACTTAGGTGATGAAGATCATAGGTACTTGAGCAGAGACTGACTGCCACGTCCCTGGGAGAGGAAAGCTTCATGTCTCTCTGCCTCTGTTTTCCTTTGTCAAGATTTTGAGACACAGATGCCTTTGCTATGTCTAGCAAGACATCTGAATGCATGCAAATAGAGGTCTGGATACAAATTAAAGTGTCATTAGTGTAACTGACTTCAGTAGTGTCACTGCAATTCTGCAGCAGTCGGAGGTGGACCAAAGTCAACCAAAAGGCCATGGGTCTGGCTCAGCATTCGCTGCAATCATTTGGAGAGTTTCCACCAGTTTCACAGGTGACAGAGGTACACAGAGAAACATCTGTACCCAGTGGAAAAGTTCTTGCTAGTGTATCAATCCTATGCTTGTTTATTTTGATGGTAATGTCATGATAATCTAGTACGTTGATAGTCTGTGAACTCTTTAAACCAGGGATTGCTCTTTGGCTCCCGGTTTCTTCAGGTTCAACAAGGCCATGGTCTGAAGTGGAGTGTTACAGACCCTTGGTGCTAGAGTCCAGACACAGGACTACGATGCAGTGTTCCTGACTGTGGCACCGAGCAATTACAAGATGTCATTCCTAGCCTAGCTGAACTGGTAGCATCTCATGGAACCTGCTCCAAGATGTTCTTTTCAGTGTAGCCAGCTCTAGGCTGGAATATGGCCTTTGGCACAGGTCATTCCACAATGCTTGAACTCTATGTGGATCTCAAGTCATCCAGATGCAGCTGCTGCTTTTGGGGCAGTACTGCATGATCAGCATCAGGGTGCACCTGTGACAGAGGCTGCTGGCTCAATTCCTGCTGCAAGGTGAAGCAAGTCAGTAGGGGCTACAAAGGATGGCATCAGGTGGTGGTCCCTGGTCACAGCTATGCCCAGCCTACCTCAGCCCTCAGTAGGACAGCAGGATTTCTGAAGAATTATTATTGTCTCCTGTCCCTAACCAAAGGCTTCCCTCTCCTCTCTGAGCTTTACACTGTGTGTGATTTGTGTTCTTGGCCATATAATGATATTGGTAGATACCTTTGCTGATCAAAAAGACTGGACACCTACATTGTACACCATGCTAGCAGTGTGACAAACCCGCTATTTTTCCACCCATAGGAAAAGTGATTTATGTCTCTATCACTACTAAGTGTGCAAAAGCTGGAGAAAAGCGTATCTTATCAAGAAAGGCTGTCCGACGTGCCAGACAATGTGAAAAATAAAGGGTATGTTGCTGTCTTGCTACAAATATGGACTTCAGACACATCCAGGGACTTTTTCTCTTCTCCCTTTGGCTGCTCTGCATAAGTCTGTCTCCTTTGCAGGATCATTTGAAACAGCAGGAGTGTCTTTAATTATGTACAGACACCTGTACTTATTTCATCAAGGACTACACAAAAATAATCCCCATAGAGGTAGGTGAGCATCCAAAGGCTTCCCGAATGCTGCATCCCACCCGCTGCTGGCATTTGAACCTCTGGCATTTAAACTCCTGGCATCTGTCATGTCCCCATCAGACCCAAGTGAGCTGCCTTTGCCCATTTTGATTCAGGGGGTGCTTTTTTTGTTGGCCTTTGGGGTTAAGTAAGTGCAGCGATTGCCTGCTTTGTGTGGGGAGCGGTTGTTAGGGTGACGGGGTGGAATTCCTTGGCACCAGCAGTCACTGCAAGAAAGGAACGAGCAGAAAAATGCTCAGGCAGCAGCAGAGCAGAGCCAGAGCAAGCCAAGGGGACGTGCTCCGCTGTGTTTGTGTTCGTGCCTCACCCTGGCTCTCCCACCCGCAGCAGAGGGGCCCTGGGCAGCAAAGGTGCTCTGGAAAGGCCAAGTCGACAGATCCTTCACTAACCAGTGCAAACCTCTGTGCAAAGCCCCCTGCAGTGCTGGCTGTCCCTGCTGACCCCAGGGCTCATCCTCCTGAGCTACGAAGGCGCTGAGGGGAATCAAGCCCTGAGTTTTTACTCTATGGCTGCTTCTGGGATTGCACACACACACACACACCCCCCCCAACATCGAGGCGTGAATTTTCTCGTATGATACTTGGCAGAAAACTGCTTGTGGTTATAAAGGAAACTCGGAAAATTAGGCTGCGGTAGTGATTTTCAAATGGAAATAATCTTATTTTGGGGTCATTCTCACTGTGAAAGATGGTTCAAAGGCACAAGAGGAAAGGGCAGGGTGAGCACTGAGATGCCAGGTATGTGAATATAATTTTTTTAGGCTCTAGTGACTTTATTTTTGCATTACGATGCTCTCCTTGCTCAAAACTGCTGCCTTCCCCATCTGCTCATTTTCCCCAGCTCACACCTCTTTCATAAACAGACAATAACTTTTTGTTTGGATTGGCTTGCTGGCAAATTTACACAGCTCTCCCATATAATGATCTGATTTCAGGTGATGGTGAGCTGATTAGCAGATGTAAGGGCATTTGCTGTTAAGAATTGTGAGGGCATTCAGCTGCTTGTATCCATTTAAGTGGTGATAAACAGGAAGAAAAAAAAAAAGGGGGTAGCAGCAGAAGAAAAAAAAGGTAAAGGTGGTGCCTTGTCTCTGGATTTATTTGCGCAGTGGCTTAAAATCTGCAGGATGAAACTAGTGTAGTTTGCCCAGTGAGAGAGTGAAATCCTGTCTGCAAACACAGATGCTGCTGGGGCAAGAGATTGGTGTAAGTCACTGGAAGGTAGGGCAAAGTATTGTAAATAATGGGTGTAGAGCTAAAGGGCTTGTAAGCAAGGGGTTTATGCCTAGCCCTGGAATGCATAGTACTGCGTGACACTGGTAATTTCTTTTTATGTACAAAAGCAAGCTCTGCAGTTCACTAAACTGTCACCTCATCAGAGCTACAGTTCTACATGGTATTACTTACAGGCTGCACTGGGGAAAGTTATTAATCTTTCAGCATTGTAACAGAATTCCTCTCTCCTGTTTGGTCTGAGGGGTGAGCTCTATTTTCCTCAAATTTAAGTAGTTATATGATTAGTCAGATATTGGCTTTGCATAAAAGTATCTACGTGTGTTTGGTCTGTTGTTTCAACAATTATTCCACTTGACTTCTAAGTTCCTGACTGAAAAAAACCCAAACCACAAACAAAAAAACCCCCAACAAACAAACACAAACTTTGGGGTGGAATTCCCAACGGGCTGTGCTGTTCTTGTTAGGCTTGGAAAAGGCCTAATAAAAGTGAAAGCCATGGAGTAAGTGAAATTGCTGAGCAGTTGAGAACCTGGTTTCCATAAACTTTCATGTTCCAAAGCAGTCAGCTCCTGTCCTGAAACTTTCCAGGGCCAGACATTAGAAACCTACAGATGGAAAAGGGGGCTGCTTCTGCACCCTGCAAGACTTTAGTCACCCTCAATCTAAATTACAGTATCCTTTAGACTGCTCTCATTTGACCTAAAACAGAGCAGTCGGGGCTTTATGAGTGGTAACAGTTTCTTGAAACGCTGCCAGTAATGCTCTGTTCTAAGGTTATCAGCACCTTTATTTCATGCCTTAAATATTTGGAGGGTTTGAAAAACGTTGAGCAAAAACCTGCTTGTGATATCTTTTATAATTTTCCTTACACTGGTTGAATATTTATCGGGCAGCTCCACTGTGACTGATTCAAGCTTGAACAGTCCCAAGGGCAGAGTCAAGAAAAACAAAGTACCCTGGTAGCTTCTTCATTTTGTCTAGCTGAAAACTGATTTGGACCAAATCGCTTTAAAACCCCACAAACCAAACCTGATTATGGTACAGTGTGCTGCTTCTGCTGGAGGTTTCTGCCCACTCGTGATGGCTGATGGCTGTGCCAGGTGTATCATCAGGGACTCTCTGAAAGCTTAGAGGAGGCCCGTGGATGGGGCTTGAAAAAGATTCACTGTGGAGACACTTTATAGATGTCTGTACCCACAGCGTGATTGACCCACTGCTCAGGTAACCATCTTGCAGATAGCTGAGAGATGACTGTATTTTGTGCGGTATCCTGCAGCACAAGCAAAGAGACTCACTGAGTGATCTAACCACCTTAATGTGATGTTGGGCAGAATTTCTATTGTCGTGCTTGTTAGTGGATTTGGAGTTAGCTTTCCAAAAAGAAGTATTATCTGAGGTGCAAAAATGGCCTCGGGAGGGGCTGTGTGAGAGAGACAGTGAGGCCTGGGAGAACCAGTGCATCCTCTCCTACCCCTTGTTGTAAGTTTTGCATGTTCCTGAGGGTAATCATTGAGCTATCCGTGAGGCTGTGCCTTACATAGCTTACTGGTGCTGTAGAAGATGTGTGTCTCCGGGATACCAGAGTAACAAGCATGAACCATGGATAAGCTCACTCACTCACACAGCATGTGTTAAGCAAGGGACAAAAAGTGTAGTGAAGATGTGTCTGTTTGTGTTTAAAGTTGCTCAGTTTAACAGCATCTGTGCAAGCGAAAGGGCTATTGGACTGAATTAAGACTGCAGCACCACTCTGAGCCTTGCTGCAGGGTTCAGGTTCTCCAGGCCTTTCCTAGCCCATCCACATTGATTTCTTAAAATCTGGCCAGTGTTTCTCTGCATTAAAATCCCCTGTTGCGTCCCTTCACAGTCCTCTTAGTTCACATTGGCAAGAACGACCACTTGGGCGTTTTCCCATTTTCTGTCTGGTTTGGTCTCTGCTCCCCTATGTGACCTACAGCTGTTTGCCGTGATTCTGTGATTAATTTTTTTTTTTTTTGGTCTAGAAGGGCTGCTTTGTCCTTTGAGTCCTCAAGAAAGCTGATCTCCATGTCAAGCTGACCCAATTGAATCCCAGCACAGGGAAAAGGCATATGTAACCAGCCAGGCACAAGCTTGGGATCCAGCAAAAGTAGATGCCCCTTACCTCCAGGAGGAGGGAGAACGGAGGATCACTCATGCGCCCTCCTTGCTCTCTGCTGTTGATGAATGTGCCTCTCAAACACAGCTAGAAACCAAGCCAGCAGCAGGCCCTAGTGACATGCTTATTATGCCAAGGGCAATGGCTCCTCCTTCACAACTTGCCTTTGCCATATGATGGATGTGTTTGAGGCAGGAGTAGCTGGCACAGCTTGTTCTCTTGGGAATAGCCAGGGCAGCTTCCCAGGCCATCAGGGACCCTGCTGGGTTAAGTGGAATAGCAGTGTGTGGGAAGGAAATAAGAGGCCCATCGTTTGGTGTTTAAACAGTGTCCCATGTGGTTCTGTAAATGTGAGAGGGGACAAAGCTCCTATAAAGCAAGGGTTAAGATATAGCTGGTGGGAACGTTTCCATCAGGGCAGCTTTCCATTTTAAATAAATAAATAAATGCTGTCATGGGTGGATTCTGACAAAAGTCTAGACAGGAAAATATTGCTACAACTATAAGATATTTTAGCTGATTCCACAGAAACATTTCTCCAAATTAAAGCATGAAGAGCAGTTCAGCTCTTTTTAAAACAAACACAAAAAGGGGAGGGGGGGGAAGAAAAACCATTTCACACTCCATTGCTAAGCCTTAACATGTCACAGCCACCAGCGCAAGCCCTAGGACAACTTTGCTGGGGCTGGCATTACTGAAAGTTGTTACCCTTAAACATTCTGGTCCTGCATTAGCCTAGAGATGCTTCTTGACTCCTGCCAGGCAACTCTAGGTATGGGAAGGGGGGAGGAACCTCCCAGGTTTCTCTATAGGCTGCTGTTCTATTGAGCTTTATTGCAAGAGGTAGAATGTGTATGGTGTGGCTGTGTTTGTTGGGTTTTAAATAAGCTTTTTTGAAGGAAGAGAAGTAGAGGAGGGTTTGTTAAGTTCCTAGAATCCTGTTTTGCTGTGTTCTAGATTGGTGGAGATAGAAATAGTCCGTAATAATGAGTGAGTGGCTTATTCTGTTGTAGAAGAACTCACTGAGTCTTAGTGGAGAAATTACCTGGTTGTAATTTGCATTTTGTGTTGGTGCCAGAGGCCAAAATGTTAGCAGGAAAGGGTGTGTGTGGGGAGAAGCAGTGCAAAAATTACAATGAGCTTTAGTCAATGGGGTTGAGTGTAGGGCTCCTCACAAGAGAAGCCTTGTTTATTAAGCAATTTGATCTCTCCCTGTGAGATCATATGTGAAAAACAGGTTGAGCCATGTCTGAAGGCGTTTCCCTTTGGAATTTGTAGATAAGGATGGATTATACCTGCGTGTTCCCAGCACAGAGAGGCCAGTTACGTTCTGCAGCTTCCAGAGGGAATAAGCCTCCTGAGGAGTACAGTTATTCCAATTTTCTTGTGGTAAGTTTATTGAAATGAATTTTTCTTTCTTTCTTTTCTCCACCTATTTTCTTCAAATCTCAGTTTCCCTGACTGTGAGGTGTCATATGTGTGGTTTTGTTCACCAACAGACCCGGGTATCACTACTGAGACCGCAATGGCGTGGTGGAAGGCCTGGGTAAGTAGAGGAAATACTGAAGTAAAACACCTTGACTTGTAAGTTGCATCAGGCACTGTGTGGGAATGAAATGTTTCCCTCTAAAAATCAGCCAGACCTAGTCACTGAGTTTTCTGACTGTAAAATAGCTTTCAAAAAAAGGTTGGTTAAGGGAAGTGTTAACATGATTGCTGGCTTTAAGAGGAAGAGCAGACTCTCCCTGGTCCTTCAGCTGAGAGAGGTGCAGGGGGTGTTTGTGTGCCTTTGCACATGGGGAGACAGTACTGGGGAGCCGCGCAGTAACACAGCCGAGGTCTGCATTAGGTCTGAAAGCTGCAGGGTTTTCATCTGCTCCCTTCTCTTCTGGCAGTGAGTTCAGGGCACTGGCCTGTCCCTGTTTTGGTCCCCAGTTGTGCTGGCAGGCTGTGGTCTCGGAGGGAGATGTGGTCAAGCCACAGTGTCTTTTTCCTTGGTGGGTTTTTAATATTGCAACGACGATGTGGACTGTCTGTCTGCTAGGACCCAGAAATGCTCTGTGTGTTCTCTTTTAAATTCTCGTGGCTTTGGGAGGAATGTGGCAGGATGGGGGGAAGCTCGTAGGGCATGCTGAGGCAGCCTCCAGGCTACCCATCGGGTCAGGCAGGAGGCAGCTCTGGTGATGTTCATGGCTCTGTTGCCATTGATGGCAGCTCTCCCACTTGCCTGTGAGGAAGGCCAAGTTTGCCCCCAGACTTTATCTCCAGACAGCTGTAGGCCAAGGCCTAGAAGAGACCTGCTGGAGATGTGATGGAAGAATACTTGCAGAGAAGTCGTCTTGCCCAGCACCACTGCCAGAAGTGCACACGCTTTTGCTTGGCTGCTTTTGTGTCATCTTTGGGAAGATTTGTGTCCCTCCCTCGCCTAGCTGTGAAGAAAGCTTCATGTTTCAGCAGTCTGTGCAAGGGGTGAACTGAGCAGGGGCCCTCAAAGGGGCTTCTGCTGCTGCATGCCAGCAAAGGTGCCCGGGAAGCAGAGGAAAGCTGTCTTGCAGCGTATTGTGTTACCTCAGGTGCAGCACATCATCAAGGAGTGAGAAAACGCTTTGCATTGACACCATCATTTTTCAGGTTCACAGTTACAGTTTTGCAATAGAGGGGTGGGAACTGGAGAAACAAAACCAAACCAAACCACCTTCCTAGGGAATACCAAGCTAATTCCTACTTGCCTTTTGTTAGGCAACTTTTCTGATCTCAAAGCGTATCAGGATTTTTTTTCCCCCAGAAAGTTTAAAATTGTAATCTTCCTTTCTCTTGATCTCCCTCTGCTTCCCTATTTTCTTTTGGTCATTTAGTACAGTAAAACAGACTCTTCCCAACTCTTGCAGTAGCTCCGACTCTAATTTTTCCCTTTCTGCTGGTCCGTTCCATGCTGCTGCCCCAAGTTGGAAATCTTTTGAAAGCTTAGAGTGAGAAAAGGAGAAAAGCCCTTGAAAGCTCTGGTGATCTCTTACCTGTTGGTGTTGTAAGGGGTGAAGGCATGAAAACAAGATGAGAGGGTAAAGAAAGAATAGTAGAAAATTGTTTTGGTTTTCCAAATCCTTTAGTAAAGAATAGAGTTCAAAAGCAAACAGAATGAAAAAAAATGTGAAACTTTTTCAGAAACATTCCACTGAAAAAGAACAGTAACCCCACCTGTTCCCAGATCACAGCTTTCCAATAAACTACTGTTTAGGTTTGAAAATGTTTTGGTAGGAAAACTTCTAATTCCCTTTCCCTTTGTTTATAGGTAAAACTTTTCAGAGCATCAGCTGTAAGGTACACTGATTCCATTGCTTTCGTGCCAATTATTCATCTTCCCCTGAGCATTACACAGATACCTTAAGTAGTTTCAGTTGGGTAGGATCAGTTCATCTGGGAAACAAGACCAAACTGAACAGGGTTACTCTGGAAACCTGTTGTGATTGTACCTGTGCTGGAGCAATTAAATACACGGAGAATGAGACATATGCATGAGTCATGAGTGCGCTGCTTGAGCCAGGATAGGCTGTAAATGTTTATTGGAATTAGTGCCAAAAAAAGACTATTGTTTAAGTTGTTTCTGCTGCTTCCAAATGAAAGTTCAGCTTTGCCCTCCCTCTTTCTCTGAGTCACCAGGCCCAGGTCCAAAGTGTTTCTTTCACATGAACCTTTGTATGCAGCTAGAGAGGATTGTCTCTCTTTTCAAGAGCAAAATCAGATAGTTGAGTGTAACCTGCTTCCAAGGGCAGTTGTGATGGTGCTGGCTGACTTTGCAGGCGAGCAGAAAAGGAGTGCTTGCCATGGTCCTCCCAGCTCAGTCAAACCTCCTCTTCCAGACTGATGACAAGCCTTTGGGGGTGGCAATGCTTTAGCCTGTCATTGCTCTTTCTGCAGTGACAGCTTCCACATGGCATTAAATTTGCTGCTCAGTAGGCACTGGGTCTCAAAGCTGCATCTAGTGAGGGGTTTCCTGTTGACGCTTCCCGCTCTGCTGCGAGCAGGGTGTGGTAGCGCAAGAGCCTGTCTCTGCGCTGGCTGTACAGCAGACTTCTGCAAACTGAAGACCTCTTTGAGATCTCCCCGACTGATGAACACACTGCCCCTCTTCATGCCCATCATTGCCTCTTGCTTGCTGTCACTGCTCCTGGAGCTTGGCTGGCAAAAAGGCCAGCATGCAAACATGCTACTGTACCTAACACCAAAGCAGTCGACAGGGACACCTGAGCTAGTTTGCCCAGAGGCAGCCTGAGCATCTCTGCAGCGCAGTGTGGATATGCTTCAGCTATGGCACTGGGCCAGACCTGGCATTTGTTGACAGACCTCCTGAGCACACAGCTGTTAATATTCCAACCTTTCATTAAAAACCAGGAATGCAGGTCCTGAGGGGAATTTCCACAAGCTTTTCTACCTGGCAAGGATAGCTTGAAGGCTTTTCTCTGGGGAGGACTTGGATGAGCCTCTAGGAGAAGAGGGATAGAGCCCTCTTTAGCACAGATAAGAGCAGAAGGGGTTTGCACCATAGCAGGAGGCTGCTGGGTGGCATTTTGGCACTTCGTGGTCTGTGCTACGTAAATCAGGTGGGACAACCGTAATGATTCCTTCTGGTCTGTAAGCTCTGATCTGAAGGTGCTTTTTATCTGACTCTGAGGCCACCCCCATTGAAAAACCCATCAAGTCATTCTGGTATCGTAAGTTCAATATTAACCATATTCCTGCAAGTAAATTTGTGAGAATACAGTATTTTTCTGGGGCAACTTAAATCTCTTTGCTGCTAAAAAGTTCTACCCATTATTAGAATAAAGTGGTGATGACTCTTCATGACTAACTATTCATACTTCTCTGTTGATAGGATCTTATTGTTAGAGACGTGTCAATATATTCAAGCCAGTCCCTTGACTAACAGCTTTTGTTAAATTCAGTCTCTTAAGCCTGGGTTCTGGTTGATGGCGGCACTGCCTTGTGGTGACTGGAACAAGTCCCATCACGTCTTTCTGCCCTGGGACTCCAGCACTGGCAGTGCCTTAGGGGTCTGTCTGGAGGATTCCTGTGTAGTTGGCCCTTGGTTCAGGGTAGAACATCAAGCCTCCACTTCTCCAGATAGATCTGTTCCTTCAAGGCAGTCTCTTGGCTGAAATCCTTCCAGCAGAGATACTTCCTTCTTGAAATGGGCTGTGCACAAGTGAAGCAGCAGCAGCAGGAGAATAAATCTGCTGCCTAGAAAAATGGTCTGTGAGAGCATGATTATTCCATGAAATCAAAAAACTATGGGTTAAACCTACCCTGCACCAAACCACAGAGAAATGCAGTTCCTAATAGCGGTATAATATGGTAGCATTCATGTTATGAAGTATTGTATTTAACAGGTGAATAAGAAAGTCTAGCTTACTTAGCTTTTTCCACCAGACTGCCTGCACCTAATGACTATTGCAGCAGTGTCAGGGATGCTTTCCACCTCATGTTTCTGCCAGGAGCTGAAGGGTAGTGGAGGCGGTTAGAGGCAGGAAACTTGTGTTCTCTTTGGACCTCTGCTGAGACACTTTGAACCAACCCCTCCACTCTTCTGTGCCTTCCCCATGAGTAATGGGGAATGGGCAATGAATAACACTACTTTACTTTCCAAAATACGTTTTCTTCAGCTGATGAAAAGCAGTGGGGAGAAGTCCTGTATTTTTCTTTTTCTTTCAGAGTGAAGCAGAGGGCAAGACCGTGACAGGTGCTTTAAACTTTGACCCCATGCCTGATGCTCAGACTCTGTACAAGGCCATGAAAGGACTTGGTGAGTTGACTACAACCACATGTGTAAATTCTATGTTCTGCTTATAAGTGCCAAGTTAGAAGCCATTCCTTAGGAAAACTGCAGCCAGAGATAACATTTTTTTTAATGTGTAAAATTAAAAATGAAAGTTTTCTCAATACATACTTAAAATTATACATTATGAAGGCAATGAACTAGGGAAGGTTGTCTGAATACTTGAATTGGGTCTTGGACCAGTCTCAACTTACTCTGTGCATTGTGTTTATGGCTTATTGTTGCTCTCCACAGGGACTGATGAACAAGCTATAATTGATGTCCTAACCAAGAGGAGTAATATGGAGCGTCAACAGATTGCCCAATCCTTCAAAGGACAGTTTGGAAAGGTTCTTCCAAAACAAAGCTGTATTCAGCCACTGTTTCACTGCATGCAGGGTGTAGTAAATAGGTGTACAGTTCATCCTGCAAGCATGGTGTAAACGATATGCAGGTCTTCTGCAAATAAGTAGATTAATATTTATAAGACCTGGGGTGGATGTGTGAAATTAATTTTTTGACAGAAAAACTGGGTTTCCCCCAAAGATTGCAATTTTCTTCATAAATTGCATTTTGACCAGAAATGTTTTTTAAAATTCCATTTTAACTTAAAGTGTAACTTCTTATTGCTTTCAAAGCTGTAACAAAAATTGATACCCTTCTAAGTGGCATTTTGAGTAAAATATTGATTTGGTTTCGAGCCCTTTTAAATGCCAAAGAAAGTTCAATTTAAAGAGTTATTTAATTACACTGGTTTGGAAATTCTGAAAATGAAAACAAACTGCAGTTATTGACAACCATGTTCTTCTATGGCTACCTTTTTGTCTTTGTTAAAATCTTACTTCTATTGGGAAAACTCTTCCACCAGCCGTACGCTGGAGCTAGTTGTCTGAGAGTCACAGTTAAGGAGGAAGAAAGAAGGAAATGGATTGGCAGAGGGCAATATGGGCTCTTGAGTCCGCATAGAAACAGGAGTCTCCAATGACCGTTGCTGGAAGGGGGGCTGCCATGCAAGGGCCTAAGAAAGGGAAGCAAATGGCAGGGGGGAGAAGTATGGGACAAAGAGTAGAGTGCCTGCATCCCACTGTAACAGGGTGAGTCGTAGCCTAACAAACTGCATTATACTGAAAGGAAAGTTTGAAGTCTGCCTTCAAACAGACTATGTGCCTGATTCTGCAAAAGTCCTGGCTGCACGTTTATACGTGGGCTTTGGGAACTGGCTGCCTGAAGCTACATCCCTTGCTCAATTCAAGGCCTTCAGCTGCCTGGTTCTGCTCACTGAGTGAAGGAGGCTGGAGGGAGATTTTCATCTCCCCTACTCTGCTGCAGAATTAATTAGTACCTGGGAGAAGCTTGAGTAATGGGACAACAAGGAACGTGGAAGGACCTAGACAAATCCACTTTTGGAGTCAGGTACCTGTTTCAGCCCAAGGACCTTTTCTAATAAAATACCAACACAATACTGTTGTTCAGCTTTGCTTCTGTAGGCCATGGGGTGGAAATAGCACTAGGCAGTGAAGAAGTCCTCTGAGGCTCTTTATTTAACTGTGTGGTGCATGTTTAACAGGACCTGATTGAAACCCTGAAGTCTGAACTGAGTGGCAACTTTGAGAGGCTCATTGTAGCTCTCATGTACTCCCCATTCAGGTATGATGCCAAGGAGCTCTATGATGCCATGAAGGTAAGCAAATTGTGTGCTGATACTTAAGTAGCATCATGGATCCAGTGTTAATTTCCTGTAACTGTGCTTATTAATGCAAGTGATAGTAACTGGGCTGTTACATTATTAAGTTTGTTATTAGCAATAGCCTTTGAGAAATAGTTAATTGTGCTATTAATGCACATCTCAGGGGAAAATGTTGCTTTAGGATTTAGGGGTTCTGTAGAGAGTTTCTGTACACACGTGTCTCACAGAGCCTGGGGAAGGGAACAGCAAAACTAAACTCAGCTTGGCAAGGAATGAACGTCCACAGATGACAGTTAAACATCTCTTTGCTGCTTGCTGCAGTGCCCCTTGTGAGTGGAGCACAGTGACACAAAGCTGTTGCCCTGCTGCCCGACTTGAGATGTGAAACCTTTAAGACATTAAGGAGTGGTGGTGAGAGGGTCAGGCTGGGGCTGGTTGGGATCCTACCTATTAATACAGTATCTTTTCAAGTTTCAAATGCAGAGACGTCTATTTATGAAAATGGACTGACTAGCAAAGCATTGGTCAACCCACATCATAGAATCCTAGAACTGTAACCCTCTAACGCTGTTTGTCGTTAAAGATCCAGATCCAGAAATGCATTGCAGAAGCGAATTAGGCATCTCAGTAAAACAAACCATGTTCAAACCAAATGTGCTTCGTGTCTCCAGCTTTCATCCCAACAGTTTCTCACAGCTCAGCATACAGCCTAACACTTTGCGGCCATCTGACTCCTCCCTTCACCGTACTTCTCTAGCAATAAATTACACTCTGTGATTAGATGCCTCTCCCCACCTTTATTTCTCCACTATGTTTTCTATTAAAGGGTATAGGAACAAGTGAAGATGTTATCATAGAGATCTTGGCATCCCGGACAAAAGCGCAGATCAAAGAGATAATCAAGGCGTACAAAGAAGGTAAAGTAGCTGGGGCTCTAATTTGTGCGGGCAGAGCAATGTGTGACTGCCTGATTCCATGGCAGGGATGGTGTTACCAAGTACTGCTGGCAGCAGGAAAATGGGATTTTTAAAAGCAAGAAGGTGCAACCTAACTCTGCTTTCAGCCTGGCTATGCAGAGAGAATTTGGAAATCCCTTTCTAACTCTCCATCCAGCTAGAGGAAAAGATCAGCAAATCACAAATTTGGTTCAGCTTGGTCGCACAGGTTATTGTGAGAATGCAAACAAAACTATAGCTATACACTTGTTTTTTTCTCCCCATTAAAGGCACTCTAGGCGGGAATTTATCAAACATGTATTTGTAAATATTTGGTATCTCTTTGGTCCCTTAAACTGTATCTCTATCATTAGCTCTGTGTTTATGCCTTGGACATCAGTGGAGCTAGTGACTCAGTGGGATGCAAATGCTGACCTAGGTATCACTGAGGGCATGAGCTGATCTCAGCCCTGTTTTTTTGCCCTAGTGACCTTCTTGACTAGTGTCAGGTTAGCGTGTAGTCACCTTGGGTGACTGGTAATAGCTAGACTGTATCACCCAAATAACAAATCCTTCCCTTGTTGTTCTCTTTCCCTTGGGTAGAATACGGTTCTGATCTGGAAGAAGACATAAAATCAGAAACAAGTGGCTACTTTGAACAGATTTTGGTTTGCCTTCTTCAGGTAATGCTAAAGAAGAGAAATGAGGGTATAAAGATCTTTGCATTTTTCTTCTTCCTTTCTGGAGAAGACACACAATAGAAGAGGCAGTACAGTCATGATCATCAGATAAACTGCAGAGACAAACATGTCACTTGGACCAGACCTTTGTTTCAGCTTCAATGTGACTAAAGCAGCAAAACCCCCACCCTTAGCGGCAGTAAGAGAGCTGGGAGACACCTTGCTCTGACATATGTGTGAAGCCATTGCACTCTACAAGGGTATTGGAAAACAATGCCCCTCAACTATGATTCACTACTTGGATTCCAGGGTCTGTGCCCTCATTGCTGAGTGCATTTGGATACATTTACCCTATCGTGTTTTCCAAATTTTCCTGCCTAGTAGCAGAATAACTTAGCAATTTTTTGGCGCTGCTTCATTTGACTGATTTTGGTGCCTTTCAGTGAACGAGTTAGCCCTTGTGCTCTCTGAAACGTTACTGCTTGAGTACTCTGCAGAAATAGCTGAGAAGGATAATCGATCTTTGCGTGGAATGTTTGCTGTGATCCTTATATATAGAAGAGTCTTTGTGAGACAAAATGGTTACCTTGCTTTTTCTTCTCATAGGGTGAGAGGGACAATGCCACTCTCTATGTGGACACAGCACGGGCTCTCCAGGATGCAGAGGTACTTTCAAACACCTGTGATCAGTGATATGCCTGCATCCCACCTGTCTTGAACTTCAGAGTGCTCCAGTGGGCAGCAGAGTTCTCATCAGCAAAGAGTTGGAGCCACAGTTGTTTGGTGAAGGGTGGTCTTCAAGTGGAAGCAACTTGGAGTTCTTCAGTTTTGCCTGCACTGCTGAGCCTTGCTGTTCCAAAGAGGAGTAATGAGAGCTGGGCTTTGGCTCAGCTGCTTTTGGTACATGAAAGTGTACGAGTATGGTGGCGTGGGACAACAAAGAATAGGGAAGAAGCCTCAAGAGTATTGTTGGTGGCTCCTGCTGCTGCAGGAGGGCTGGAAAGAGATAGTGGCTGCTTCAGTTTGACTAGAAGACGCAGTCAAGGGTTTTCACAGTCAAACATTCTGGGAGAATCTAGTTCATGCTGGCTTAGGTTATTTCAAGTCCCCTTTACCCTAACAGTGCCTTAAGCTAAGCTCAGTTCCTTCACCATCTGCACACACAGAACATCTCCCTAACAATTGTGTGTTAAATTACAGACTCTCTATGCTGCTGGGGAGAAGATACGGGGCACTGACGAGATACAGTTCATCACCATCTTGTGCACAAGGAGTGCCACACACTTGCTGAAAGGTATGGAGCAGAGCCCATATTCCCATGCCTCTGAAGTGAGAAATCACTCTAGCCAAAATGAAGAGGCAGGGCTGTAGATGGGAGAGGTGGGTGGTCAGAAATAAGTACCTGAGCCTGTCCCCTAATCCTTGGTCACTCAGTGATCAAAAGCTGCCAGCAGCTCTCATGAAAACTTATGAAATGCTGCCAAAAATCAAGTTATCTAGGAGACCTTCTACAGTAGTGATGGCTGGATGGCATAGCTGTTTTTGTAAACCCAAGGAGAAAGAGTCCCTTTCTAACCAGATAGGAACATGCAGTGAACAGATCCATGACTTCCTGGACACGGACTCCTCTGGGGAAAAAATCACTGAAAAAGTAACTGGTTATTTGCTGCTGGGGAACCACGGGATGCACGCTGCATTTCTGCCCCAGGTTCGTCTGAGGGCATCAGAGGCTGCTGAGAGGGAAGACGCCAACTCGGCTCTAGCTAAGGGACCTCTCAGCGCCCCGCTGCCCTGTGCAGCAGACATGGGATTGTCCTCTCAAGACATTTGAGTCCAATGCTGTGACTAACGGGCTTTGCTATGTCACCTGAATCTAAGCATATCAAGTACTGTGTGAATCAGCTGGGCCTAAACGGGTAGATTTAGCTGGTGATAAATTAGGTATGCCTGAGCTTTTTCAAGCTGATGTCTTCTGAGGCTGTTTCCGAGGCCCTGGAGGCCAGCTCCCCCTTGTGTTTCAAATTTAATCTCCCAGTATCACTTGAGCGGGAGGGGGGGCACGGGGAAAGTGGGCTTATCTTTGGCTGTGTCTGCCTTCAAGAACTGAATTTCAACTAGCTGTTGTCAGGATGCAACCAATCTTTGGGACCTACTGTATCACCAAGCAAGTAATTGCCTCTGTGCTATGGCAACCTGTAACTGTTTATCTTTAAGACCTGAATGTAATTGTTGCAGCTATTTATTTATTTTTAATATGGGGAGTATGAGTTGAGAAGGTTGTATCCATCTGTCTGTGCTCTGGTATTGCCTTTCCCTAGAGTATCTGAGTGTTAATGTTTTAGGTATCTGATCTTGAATGCCGAGCAAACTTCATTAAGATGTCCATTGAATTACAGAGCAGTTTTCCTTTTTTGTTAGTCTGAAACACAGAAATCAAAACTAAGGTCTGTAATTCTTAACCCTGGAGTATCCAGAGTGTATGAGGTGAACAATAACTGTGTTGCTGAGCTTTTGTTAATGTGGGAGTTCGAATATCTTGGAACCTGCACCTGTGTTTTCCTCATCTTTTCTGAATTGTTCTTTTAAAATTGTGGTGGAAATAATAAGTTTTCCCAAGCACTTGTCATCAATTAAAAGTGCAAGGGCCATGCACAGCATAGTCCTAGATTTAATTTTATTTTGGCTCCTGAAGCTAGTGACATCAACAAACACGAGACCAAATGATAGAGTTGTGCCTAACCTTCTGTTGTCTGTTTCATTTCTGTGGTTGAAGACAGTGACGAAGGGTCAGATTTCCAAATGAATATGAGGTCACCGAACTTGCAGGGAGTTAAGACCTGCAGATGGGTTGGGTTTTTTTTCAGTGTTGCCTTCCATTTTTGTGGCTGATTTCTGGGCCTGACTAAAGCGTCCTGAAGTTGGTGCAAATGTGGCCATTGCTTCAGCAGAATCTGTGTTTTCATACAAGCAATAACTGTAAATATTGGGCACAAAATGCCTGAGCAGTTGCTTGGCAAAAATAAATGAAGTTCTTTCTGTTTTAGTGTTCGAAGAATACGAGAAACTGGCTGGTAAGAGCTTAGAAGACTCTATCAAGAGTGAAACAAATGGTTCACTTGAGGATGCCATGCTGGCTATTGGTAAGAGTGGCTATGTTTCCCTTTCTTTTGTCTGAGTCTGGTGCCTTTTCTCCTGCAGCAGGTGACTGCTATGGGATGGATATGCTTTATAAAGGGATCTGGTAGGAAGTAAAGAGTACTCAGGTGAGAGAAACTCAGATCCCAGGGTCACACTGAATTAATGGAAAGCATGTTGAATCTCTGCTACCTGCTGCCCTGGACTGGAATTACCATTGATTCTTACTGAGCCTTTTTGTATGCCTAGTGAAATGCACCAGGAACATCCGCTGCTACTTTGCAGAGAGGCTGTATGATGCTTTAAAGGTAAGACTCCTCATTGTAACATACTTGTTTTCATACTGGACTTAACTTGTAACCTGGCTTCCACCAATTCAAATTAGAAAAGGCAAGGTTTTGGTGAAATCCAGCAAGTTTAGTGCTATTATTGCAAGTAATAGCAGAATCCCTTCAAACACCTTGGGTAGAGAAGTGTCCTTTAAGGGAGTCAGGCTTTTCTGACTTAGGAGTCTGCAGGGAGCCCAGTCCCACCTTCTGGAAGATGCTTTTCTAGGAGGCTGATCATGGTGGAGTTTTGCCCATAATGTTGGCTTAAAGGACTGAACCCCAATATTTTCTTTTTAGGAAGCAGTTCTCCCAATGGCACTATGAATCAAAGAGTTCCAAATGGGGACATGTAAGGCATCTGTAGATTGTGCCCCTGTAACTTAAATGATACGTAAAAGATGTCAGCTCTCCCAACTTCATGGAAAGCTGAGATGAGTGATTATTCTCATTATTGATGTGATCTTAATTTTCTGGTCAGTGATTAAACAGTATCAGTTGAAGCCAAGTGTTGTATGGGTGGTGCTGAGAAGGACAATATGTATTCAGTGCCCACTTTCAACTCTCCAGAATGATGTTTGCTTTTGTGTTTGACATGTGCAAAGGCTTATAGCACACTTCCATGGTGGCCTTGTGGTATTGACAGTGGCCCCTGGCAGGGGCGTGGGGGTTGGCCCTCCAGGAAGAGAAGCAGGTGTGCTGCAGAACACGTGTCAAGCAATGTTTGAAAGCTGACGACTCCTGTACTGGACCAGTTTGCAACAGCTTATCCCTTGAACACCTACTAACATCACAGACTGATGTATCTGTTATTTCAGGGGGCTGGCACCCGTGATGGCACTCTTATAAGGGTGATTGTTTCCCGAAGTGAAGTTGACTTAAATCTTATAAAGGCTGAATTCCAGCATATTGCAGGAAAGTCTCTCTCCAGTATGATTGTGGTAAGCAGCACTTTTGTATGCTGGTTCCTAGCCATCACATACATTCCTAACCTGTCCAGCACTATGGGATGCTTCCATGGTTGTTTTCAGTAAAAATGTCATTTCTGCTAAGATCATAGCTCTCCTTCATTAGGCCTATTAACAATCAGCTCCTTGAGAGACACATGTGCCTGAAAGGTGAGTCAGTTTGTACGCTCTGTAAGTGACTTGAGCAAAGCCAAACCCAAGGAGAGACTGTTCCAGGTTTTTCATGGACCAGACTCTGCATCTGCATACTTCGTGATCTCCTAGATGAATCTAGATGCATTTAACCTTCCCTGTTACGTCTCCCTGTTAACATCTTTCCCACACTATTTTCTATTTGCTATTTTCTCCTTTGTCTCTCTGCTGTCCTTAACAATGTCAAGCTAGTGCCATATATGTCAAAACCGCTTTTTGCTGGTGGTTTGGTGGTTTGGTTTTGTTTTGGGGTTTTTTTGTTTGTTGTTGTGTTTTGTTTTGTTTTTTTTAAAATTGACTTACCCCAGATGAAGGCCTTGATCTGTACTGTGGTAAGGTTGAAACTGAACCTTGTCAAAGCGTATTGAAGCTTTTCAGGTTTGAGTCTCAGCTCTGAGTGAATGACCCTCCCCTATTCAGGCGGGAATGCTGAGGTTTACCATTTGTCCTAAGCACTCTGGGACATTCCTCTCCCCCGGTGCAAATGGCTCAAAAGCCCTATCCTTAGCACTCCCCATGGGAAGTCTGGTTCTGTAATGAAGGCCCTTTCTTCTAATTTGCACTGTCAGTGTCTGTCATGTTGATTAATGATCGGTCTTCAAGGGTGTGTACGGAATATTCATTTCTTCTGAGAAGGGGAACTGGCTTTACACCTGTAGTCATAAACATTCAAAGGGAGCAAATTTTTTATTTAGTGATACTCTCTGTAGTGCTTCTTTAGATTAAAATGATCATATTTGTGGCTTTAAAAAAAATGTCGTGTCAGGGCTAACTATACTGCTCTTTCCCTTCCTGTAGGGGACAGAATGCTACACAAATACCCAGGGATGTAAAATACGAACACAACAGGCTTGGTTGCTCTCACTCGTGCTGACTTTGTCTGTGCTGCTGTGTGAGATGGAGCCACGATCTATTGCTCAGTTGCATTCCAAAGAAAAGAATTGGACTTAATACATGTTATTTCAGGTGGCAGCTACAAGCCTCATTTCTCTATTCACCTTGGTGGTGTGTCAGCTGGCAGTAACTCTGCTGAAGTCTGGCTTGCTCTTTCCAAACTCCTTTTCCCATGTGGGCATATTCCACAGAGTGATAAAGTCAGCACTCAGAGTGTGCAGATGAACTTCCACGCTCACCTTTTTTTTCTTTTTTCTTTTTTCTTTTTCCTCTCCTGTCAGGATGACACCCGTGGCGATTACAAGACAGCCTTACTGAATCTATGTGGCAGCGACTGACAAAATCTAGGAGGAAGACGTTGAAATGGATACAGAGGGAAAACTAACAGTGAATAAGAGGCTGAAAATGTACACACAGAAAACCTTTCTATTGATCCAAGTAGGACGAAAAAGAAAATTGAATTAATGGTCAAGGTTTCCAGAGCTCTCTGAGCAGCGTGGATGCTCATTACACATTAAAAGCTATTCACTTCCTTTAACAGTTTTCCAAAAACGAGTGAGAATGTTTCTTTTTTGTTTCCATTGCGTTCTGTGCAATTTCTCTTCTAACACACTGTGAAGGGTGGCGCTTAATGCCTCAAAAAAGCCCTGAATTTCATGTTTGAGCCCTCTGTAGGTGTTTCACAAGTCTGAACCAACTCTACAAAGCTTGGGCTGTTCTGAAGGCTTGCTAACTTCACTAGGACAAGTTGGTACAGCACCGACCATTTGATGCTAGCAGGGTGGGTCTGGAAGGAGTCCCAGATGTTAACGGGGCTTTAGAGCATGGGTCAGAACAGAGAATTCAGTCTGGGGCGGGGGGGGGGGCTGGTTTAGCAGCCTTATCTGCATAGCTTCAGTGGGGGCTCCCCAAGGAGCAGGGAATGGCAGAGCCAAACTGGCTGTAAGCATGTGAAAGTTGAATGCTGCGCGCTTGATTTCCTTCTTGCTTGTGTGAGTGTCAGCAGGGGGAGACTGGCAAGATCAGGGAGTGACATCAACGTCAGAATGTGGGGAAATAAAAACGGGGGTAGATGATTTGTTTTTGGTGACTATAGGGTAACCTACTCTTGGGAGCAGACCTGTTTCTGCTCATAGTTTCACAATAACTTCACAGAGGTCAGTGGGACTCCCTTGGAAGTTCCCTCCCACATCCATGACTGCACCTACTGCTTGCTGCGTAAGGTCCCGGATTTCCACACTGACACAGAGAGAGCAGAATGAAACGCTCTGAGAAGCTCAGGTCTGCCTTGATGGATGATTCTCCACACTTAAAACAACTCATTTAAATGTGTGATTACCAGAATACCTAGTGTTCAGAAAAGTAGCTTTTCTGATCGGGTGAATTTTCCGGCAGAGCGGTGGTTCTTCCCTTGCACTGCTGAAATGAGCAGAACTGGTTCAGTGAGAGCGGTGAATTCAAGAAGTCTTGGGGAGGTCAGGAACCCAGAGCCGGGGTCAGGGTACCTGCAGGTGTCTCCAGCTGAACTCGAAGAGGAGGTGGGTTTCAGTTTCTGATCCTTTAAGTGCTTGTGTTGCCGGTGATATCCCAATTTCTCACCTGGACTAAAGTGAGTCGGAGACGCATTGCTAGAATGAGCATCGAGCGGAAGTTCTTCACACAGATTTTGGGGGATGTGGGCCAGCTCTAGGCGTCTAAGGATCAGCGATCACGCATGCCTTCTGCTGCCTAGAGGACCCGCTTGATTTTTCGGAGAGCCGGCTGTTCTGGTTGGCACGGATGGTCAGCCTTCCCCTGCTCGTGCTTCAGAGCAGGTTCCGGCGCCGGTTTGGGCGAGAGGAATGGCAGGAGCGGGGACGGGCGGGAAAGCCGAGCGCACACCACCACCTGGCGGGTGGCAGCCGGCAGGACCGCGGCCGCCAGCTCAGGGACCCGCGCGGGACGGCGGCATCCCGGGGGATGTGAAGGGAGCGCCCCGGCCCCCCCGCGCCCCTCACCTCCCCGCATGCTGCCCCAACGCCTCCGGCTCCAGCGGGAGAGGTGCGGGACACCGTGGGGCGGTGAGATTTGCTCCCCTTTAAGTAACGCGCGCCTTCCCTCCCGGCTCTTTTAAACCTGTGAGGAGGGGTGGGGGTGCTGGCAGGTGTCCCACCCTCACTCCAGTTTAGGGACTCTCACCCTGCAGCCGCTTAGCTCTGGCGTGGCTAAGAGGATCTGCAAAAACACTCTCTTCTGACCAGATCCCTGTGACGAGGCTTTAGTGAAAATAGGACCCATTCCCCCAGTGTTTTGGGGTATTATTTCGGAAAGGCCAAATGGGAATTTGTAACTGCCTGAGCAGGGAGCGTGGATGATTTATGGCGTTGTACCCGCGACATTCACATTTCCTGAGGGCGGACAGGCAGCGAGGGAGAAGTGATCCCAGCTTGGAGGGACTTAAAATCTGACCAGAAAAGCCTAGTGAAAGCTCATCTCTTCAAAGATATCTTAAGTTCGAGTTGTCTGTCTGTTGATTTCACCGAAATGTTTGTGCTTACATCATTTTGGATCTCCTGTTGTTATCAGGTTTTTCAGGTCAGAGGTTGGCTTTTCTCCTTGGCTTGCGCTTAGCACAGTGGGTTAGGATTAGAGTTGTTTCAGTGTGATTGTGGTCCCAATTTATTAATAACAGCTTGAGAGACATAAGCTGAGTTGCCTGTAGGCTCACAGAAGATCAGTGGTAAAGCTGGGAAGCAGGAACAACTGAGGGAAACTGATTCTATCACCGTAATTGCTGGGAAACAAAACAATTGTAAAACATCGATAAAGATTTAATTACATATTGATTGCTGCTAAAATGTTCCCTGGGTGAACAGGTGCTTTAATAAAGCGGAATCAATTCCTAAGCTTGTTCTAACCAGTCTTTTCCAAATGCAAATATTGACTTAGGGCCTTTCTATTCATTCACAGTTTAATTAACATGATTTTATTGCACAAAAATCAAGATAAATGCTCAGCAAGAAGAAGGTAACAGGGGCAATGTAAAAAACGCCCAGGAGTGGTGCAGGCCGCCTGCTGCCTGCGTGCCAGCCTTTTTCCACCTCCCGTGCTGCAGGAAGACCTGTGTGCAGGGAGTCTCCAGGGACTGCGCTAATGCCACCTTGCTGTCCCTCCCTGGGTGGCTGCTCTGTGTCCTCGGACGCAGGACACACACACCAGGAGCTGTGCTAACTGGCAGCGTGGTGGCGTGTAGGTACTTTAGAGCTCTGCTCAACTTACACCCAGGTGTATGTAGGAATAGTTGACTCCAACCATGAGCTCTGTTCCTGACACTTGGGAAAACTAACAAAAATCTACTCCAGATATCATGCCAATGCACATAAAACATGTTTAACCCCTGAAGGCTCCCATTCCAGAGAAAGCTGACTTTATATAGTTTTGTTTAATTCTCCCAGCACCCCTGTGCAGATGTGGCCTAAAAACCAGAAGGCTGACCACAGGATCCCCAGGCGATTGCCAGCCACAGACAAGCAAAGGCTCTGCTTAAGAGGTATCTCATCACTCTGACTTCTGAAAAGAAGAAGAAAAGATTGGATGAGACTGGCTTCACTTGCATTTCTATTTTGCAACAGTTTGGAGCATTTTTGGATAAAACATTCAAGCATTCAAACTGAGGTTAAAAAAAAGTTGTTCCTGTTGGGAACTAGAAGATGATAACGGCAAATATCTTAGTTGGGCAAAGTGGGAGATATTTTTCCCATCTCCCCACACTTAGGAATGTTTTTTAAGGGTGAGGAAATCATCTGAGAAGGGTGTTCAGTCTTCCTGTTTCCCTATAGTTTTCCCAGCAGTGCATGGAGGCACCCCTGGGTGGTGTAGGCTGTTGAGCTGGGGTGGTGTGGGGCAGGGGAAGAGCCTTGCCTGAGGCACCAGAGCTGGCACTGGGGCACCTGTGAGGCAGCCCAGCAGCAATTCTTCCCTTCAGAGCAGAAGGTGGGTTTGCCAAAATATAGGACACCACAGCATGTGGCCTCGGGGGTGGGAAGGGGAGGTGGGTCTTGCTAGCATGGATGGCCCCATTAGTTGCTCTGGGGTGGGCTGAAGGGAAGAGCATCCTCATTGCTGGGCAGATGGGAGGCTTTCTGAATGGAAACGGCTGATTTTTTTTTCCTTAAGTTAATAAATTAACGGTAAATTAGTGTTGATTTATTAATGTAACATACTGCAGTGAGGAAATATTGCCTGCCACAGACATCCAGAAGGAATAATGGAGTCTCCTCATGTTGTGGCTTGTTGCCTGGCTTTCTTGAAGGAGCCTGTTTTGCTGGCAAGGTGGCCATCTAATGACAAAATTGTAGACCTTCCTCGGGACCTATTGGATGATATCTCCCTTACAGAAAAGATAATACCAAACTGTAAGATGCAAAAGTGGGACTGTGACAAGGATATAATAGGTTTTCCTTCAACTTCTGCCCTGAACCCTAATGACCAAGAGGACTCCAAAGACTCTTCACTTTTTTAGTGGTTGGGGTCGATAAGTGCAGCACATCCCCATGCCTGGGATACTGCAGCAGCATAGAGATGTTTTGTTTGACGCAGTGCAGTGACCTCTTCTCCTCAGACCACATATAAACAAGAAGGTCACCCCAATTCTCCATCACTCCTATTGCTGCAAACAATACTGGTCTTGTAAGTAGTTGTTGTTCAGCCTTCTGGGGTCATCCATTTGAACCCAAAGGACTCATCCCTGAGCTTCCAAGAAATTATCAATAGAGAATTTGTTAGGCTGCAGGAAGAAACTAGTACCTTAGGTTTTATATCTGACTGTTCTTGCAAAAGATGATAGAAACAGTCAGCCCTGGGGACCTGGGCTCCTGTCTGTTGGAGGAAAGTATGATTTGTTCAAGCTGTGCTTCTGTTTTCCCAGTATCCCTTCCTGTTCCAAATCTCAATTAGCCATGGAGCATCAGCATCGTGTCTTGGACTGCTCATTTCTGTTGGAGGCTTAGGGCTGGCATTTCTGACCGAAAGTTGTATGCCCAACACTTAAGGGTGAGTTCATGGGAGTTCAAAGCTCCCAGGGACTTCACCCCATAATATTTAGTATTTCCTTGAAACTAGAACACCACACATGGTGACATTTTTCTATGACATATAAATCACATGGATACATCCAAGTGGTTTTATGGTCCTAAGTAACCTTTTCTGTGTTACTGGCTAGATAAAAGTACATGTTACAAAAGAAATACAGATGTCCTTAGATTTTGTACACGCAGGGATCTAACATTTGGAGAAATAAATAGCTCTGGATCACACAGAGGAACCAGTACTGTTCTCTCTGTGGTAATGAGGAACAGGATATGTTGTAGGCACAATATTATTAATAAATAGTGGGCAATGCAGTACAAATCTGTAATTCAATTTAGGATTTCAGCTGAAATTGCTCTTTGGAGTAATAGATGACAGTGAGCTCTGAAATTGAGTTACAGTCCAAGCAGGAACTGAGTCATGTGTAGCAATGTTCTAGGGAAGCATAAAATCACAGTCAGCACTGGGCAAAATATTATTGACAGTAGTACATTCACTGAAAAATGGTGTTTGGTGGACACAAATGAAATTTAACTGAGCTTAAAAATGAATGTCAGGCAGAAAAATAAGGGGAAAAGTGAAAGTCAACATTTCCATGTATTGATTTTAAAATGGTGGTTAAATTCTGAGTTTAAGAAGATCCCAAAAGGTCTAGATAGGAAGAAATAGGAAGAGTACAACTGATGTCGACTTCTAGCATTGCCAAAACTTGCTATCCAAAGCTTATGAAGCATATCAGAATCACCCAATAGCTTTGCTGCCTGCCGGTGCTAATCACTTAGCCTTTCCTTTCCACAGTTTCCAGGGTTTCCCCTTAACCTTACTTCATTACTTTGCTAGGAAGCAACTATGACACATGAATACGAAATATTTTTGTAAGAAATGCTAAGTCATGATCAACTTTCTAGTTTGCAGCAGGAAAGTAGCAAAAGGAAGGTGCAGATGCTTATTCACACTCAGTGATGAACAATTGCAAATACAGCTTATTGTTCAGAAGTTTATTAGCTGTTTAGAATTCCTTTTCCCTAACCTAAAATACCATAGAATATTCATTCAATATCCGAGTATCATAGACTCAAAAAAAGAGGTTTTATTAAATAAACAGAGCTACTGCTTTCCCTAAGATCATATAAATCATTCATACTAATTCAAGAAATTACTGCTGAAATACAACAGGATCTCATGGTTATCCCCATGCAGTCGCCACCTCAGCCTTCGCTCTGTCCTTGCAGGCAAGGCGGAAAAAAGTTTCAGAATCCGTGCTGCACACATGGACTATTAAAGGCTGAATCTAGGGCTGAAATGAAGAATGTCCTGCAGTTTGTGAAAATCATACAAATGAGAAGGCTCCGGGGATACCTTATTGTGGCCTTTCAATACTTAAAGGGAGGCTTGTAAGAAAGATGGGGACAAACTTTTTAGCAAGGCCTGTTGTGATAGGATAAAGGGTAAGGGTTTTAAACTAAAAGAGGGAAGACTTAGACTAGATATTTTTTACAATGGCAGAAATTTTTTACAATGAGGGTGGTGAAACACTGGCCCAGGTTGCACAGAGAGGTGGTCCCTGAAAATCTTCAAGGTCGGGTTGGATGGGGCTCCGAACAACCTGATCTAATTGAAGGTGTCCCTGCTCATTGCAGGGGGATTGGACTAGATGATCTTTAATGGTCCCTTCCAACCCAAACTATTCTATGAATCTATGGTAAATCCACTTATTGCTCACTGCTTGACGTGCTTCTGTGACTGAAAGAAAATCTCTGTACAAGGCAGTTTTCTCCTCTGCAGACATGATAGCTCTGGATTTCTAAGCCAGAGCTGTCTTACCATGAGTAATGTGCTAACTGTAAAAGCCAGGTAGAGACAGACATTTACTTTTTGGGACTGACTGTAAAAAAGCTAAATTGATTAATTTCAGGAAAGTGTGCAGAATCCACTATAGACGCTCTTAAATAAATAGGGATTTCAAGCAGTAAATCATAAGGGCAGTTTTTTCTGAAGCACCAGATATTGTCCACAGTTAAACCCGTGGTCCAATATGATACACTTTGTAAACACCACACTAAGTCTATAGTTCCTTTCTCTTCCTCTTTCTTCTAGATCATCCTGTAAGAAATCCACGCCCATGCTAATTATCTCTTTTTCTGCCAAATATTCTGTAAAGTTTGATCAGATGACTTAGGATATTGAAAACCAGGCTAAATTCAAAGAAGAGCTTGACAAGGCCATCTGTCTTCATTTACATAATCATTTGTCTAATAGCTGATTCCCAAACAGAATTATACCAGGCATGAAGTTGGAAGAACTGTTGGGTTGTTTTTTGGTGGAAGATAGGGAGAGAAGTCTCTTTTTAAACTAGCCAAGTACGCAGTAGGCATTACTACTTTTTTCTGGTTTCATAGTGAACTTTACCCGTGGTTCTAATAGTAGATCATAATCACTTTGTTAAATGTTTCAGTGACAGTAAACACAGCAAAAATAGTTGTCTAGAATACATTGTGCCTTAAGGCTCTCTCATGAGTTTAGGAAAATTGTAGTTAAAAACTGTGGCATTTGGATGACCTTCCTTTTGCTGTTCTTCCAGCTAATACTAATACTTAATTCTAGTATAAATAAAGGCAAACATTAGTGATAATAAACTTTCAAACTCAGTCAATGACTTGTTTATAGCTAGGTTGGTACTTGAGGGATCCAGTGCAATTTGAAAGGCAATAAATTGAAACAAACTCACTCCATTTTGGAGGCTGTTTCTGAACTCTTTTAATTTGGTGTCATATTTATTTGGGGAGAATTAGATTATCCTATTCATTAGATGCAGTGGCCGGTGATGAATGGAACAACATTCCACATCAATGGCATTAATTGAATCCTTGCAAGCACAGATAATACCCCTGCAGGAAACAGGAGAAGATGGAAAAGTTCTCCAAAGTACGTCTGCAAATACTGCAGTGAAGAGGGAGCGCTACTGGGTAGCCAGGATTGTTGGTAGCTGTCAAATGTTTTTCATTTTTTGTGAAACTGCTTAAAGAGTAGTTATGGTCTCCAGGCATATAATTAAGATCAGATCCTCATGGTGCTGGGCATTGCACAAGTCCATGTTAAGGGGAAGCTCCTGTTCCAAGGCTGACTTTAAACAGAAAAAACACACAATGTATGGGATGGGTGATAGATCCAGCCAAGTGGCAAATAGGTGGTTTAGGATGTGGTTTAACGATACAGGTCAGCTGCTGTGCTAGCTACCTGCTGCCCTAGCAGACGTGATGTACTTTACTCTGGCACCTGGCTGACTTGGTGATGAGGTCGTTCTGGTTCTGGGAACAAATCAGCAGAGAACTTACCCCAATGTTTGTAGCCTGAAGCTGCAATTTGTTGCAAGGGGGTACCTGAACCAACTGAACAGCTTGCTGATGTTTAAAGCAAGCCGTTCCACTCCCCCTTTCCTCTTCCCATCCACGTACTCTTGCCTGTTGCTGCTCCCAGGCCTCGTCTGACCACATGCCAGCCCTAACAGCAAAAAACTAGCTTAGCACCTCTTTACCTAGGAAGGGAATCGCATCCGCTTAGCCTGAGATCATAGCCAAGGCAAGGGAGAAGTCCCCTTCAGCGGGCAGGGAGCTCTTACTTCAGTTCATTTATAGCAAACCTGCCTCCTTCCTTTCCTGCCGGCTCAGACCCCTGCCCTGGTCGGACCATCACCACAGGGGAGACAATGGGGCAGACGGAGGGTAGGGTAGGGGCATGCCAGTCAGCCCGTTGGGTTGCATTATTTGGGTTTTGACATTGCACCCATACAGGTACTTTTAAAAACAGGACTCCAGCTCAGCAGGCATAGGCAATCTTTCACCCATGGTGTCTGAAGCAGAACCAAGGAGAGAGTATAGGTCTCCTGAGATGCAGGCTAGTGCCGTAACTAAATCCTTTGCCTCAGGGGAAATTTACTTTATTTCAGTGGGAAGCCATAATCAAAACACTGGCAGACCTTCCAGTAAAACTGATTTAAACCTCGGGTTTGTAACAAGACCCAGATGATTTTCTCCTAGCTTATCAATAATACATGTTTGGGGCTGTTGAAGCTTTCTTGGAAATGTGTCATTCTTCCAGGGAGCGTGTCCTATTGATAGAGCCACAAGCCACTGCCAATTAATCAGGGCATAATGCAGTGTTCAAAAATGAACATGAGCTTTTCATGCCAGTCCTCTTTGATTCCTGCCTCTGCTATGATTCATGCCATTTCTCTTTCAGATGAGAGGCTGTTTGTTATGAGCAAATTACTTTATTGTCAGTGAAAGGTGAAAACCAGCCCAAGACATTGATGGGCTCAGGTGTAAAGAGAGTAGGAATCCAAGCTTCCTTAACTTCTGAGTTTCCTGGTTTCTTTGTATGGAAGAGACTCCACTCTCGCACATCCCAGTGGCACAAAGCAGTGAACAGGGACAAAATGGGTTGAAGCAACTGTGTCCTGGATGTATGGAACCTCTCGAGATCCCTGATGTGACCTGCGAAGTTCCTGTATTCCTGATGGATCCTTTCCATCACTGATGTGCTTCCAGTCTACAGGCAAGGGGCAAGTGTCCTCAGCAGTGTGTGCACCAGGACAGTTCTCCTGGGGGAATTCAGGGGCAGTAGTTGGGAGGATTTTTCCTGAATGCTTTGAACACATGCCCCAAATCCTTCTGCTGGCTAAATAAGATGGGCAGGGCAGCACACGTTAGGAATGATAATTAGACATGCAAAAGCTGGCCACTGGGAACACCGATGACTCTGAGCTCTCCCATGGCATGTCCTCTGCCAGGGCCAGGAGAGCTGTAAAGCAGGAAGTTGCATTATCCTCACTTTGCTGAGGCAGAAACAGAGGTGAGTGATCAGTTCAGGGTCAGCAGCGGAGAAGGGATTAGGATTCTCTCTGCTTGTGCTGGGCTATGTTTCTTTCTGACCTGCACTCTCAATATTGCAGTCCTGAGAAAGTGCTCTCAGCCAAGGTTTCAAAGAGGTTAAAGCAGTAACAGCCACAGAGGGAGCAACATGGGCATCTATAAAACTAACCATTTCAGAGCACTAATTTCATCAGCAGGCTAATTGCAAATATTGTATCTAAGAACATTTCCAGCCATCTGCAGGAAGGGAATGTCATAGTGCTTGAAAGGCATCATGTATTTATGATTGTGTCTTGCTGATAAATAAATCTGGCACAGTGAGTTTTGGATGTCATGATGATAATCATGCAGAACAAACATCTCTTGCTGTTACTGGGAGGTGTTTACACAACACCTGTATTGTGGTATCTGAATACTTCCTTGTGTGTGTAAAGTCCCATTACATTTCAGCTCTGTTTTAGAGTACAGAATTGAGTGAATATGGGGACTTATGCAACTCCTTACAGGAGGGCTTGGCTGTGCCTGTTGTCACACAGGAAACCTGTGATATTGCAAAGAACGAAATTGCATCTTCTCAGGTCCAAGGCTGCTACTCTGCCTAGTGCATTTCCCTCTTTTATTGTGGATGCAGGTAAATATTTGCAGTCTCTAAATAACTGCCATCAGAATCAGTCCTAAGGTGACGTGAGTGTCAAAGGGACCAATAAAAGGTAGGTCTGTGACCCATTCCCAGTGTAAGAACAGCTGCAACGTCAGGGAAATGGAAGAATGTGTTGTCACTGTCCCTGTGCTATCTGTATTCTGGGTAAACCAAATTCCTCGCTTCCTAGAACTGAAGGTTTTGATAGACACCAATTCTGCTGGAAGGTAAGTAGTTTTTATAAACCATTCACGGTAGGATTCACCACGTGGTACAGCTTTTTTTGGCTTTTGATGCTCCCTGAACCTGGCAATGGAGTTTGAGCTCTAAGGAACTCTGCCGCCCTGCTGGACAGAGCTGTGGCACAATTTGCCTTTCTGTCTACTTGGAATCAGCTCTTGAAGCTTGCTGCTCCTTGGGAACCGAATTTTGATGTTTGGACTGCCTCACATAACTCTCAAATCATCTGTGTGACCAACCCTTTTCAAGGACTTGTGTATAAAGTATAAATAAAGTTAGCTATGCTTACCTTTTTCCTCCCATGTAAGGATCTCACATGTGAAGCTGCCTGATGAGGTGGCAATGTAACAAATAACCTGTAAAACTTCCCTCCCACACGCCAGTAAAATAGCTACATGTCTTCATATAGTTTGTAGGTTTTGTGAGTTGCCAGCCAAGGAACTAAGAGTTTAACAGCACCACAGGTCCTATTTTGCAAGCCAAGAGCTTTTTAAAAAGAAGCCAAAATTACTTTTAAAAATACTTGTGAGTCAGTTTAGTGAGGAAGGTTCTCCCACTAATCATTATAACACTTGTTATGACACTTCCCTCACCTGATGACCAGTGGAGATATTATATTCTGAAGTCTCAAAAGTTTGTTCTGAGACCGTCATCCAACGAAGCACAACAACATTCCTGTCTTGAGGGAAGGGTGAAGTTATTACATCCAGGCTTAAGGCTAAATAATCCCAGGGGTCAAGATATTCAGATTGAACTTGCAAAATAGCTCTTAAAATATTTCCCATTTTCCTCCAGAATAAGCCAGTTGAAAAAACAGACTCATATTTCTTGTTAATTTTAGCATGCGGCTATCAATGAGACCTTGCTGTTGTGTGCAAAGGAAATTGAAACCTTACCCCAGAAATAGCTCGCTTTAAAACGATTTATTAACATCCCAGCTTGCCTGGGTTCCAGTCCTGGTGGCTGATTTATCTGGACAGATTCAACTCTAAGACTGAGCACCATGGATTTTGTTGAAGTTCTCTTTGATTACTGGTGTCCAGTTAACATTGTCTCAAGATAATACCTATGGTAAGAGCAGAGAGCTGCACAAAACTTTATTTTCCCATTGACTTTAATAAGAGGTGTGGAGCCTAAGCACCTCTAATAATAAATAAATATATGTGTATAAAGTATTTGTAGTAGTAAATAGAAGTAGATGCTAAATCACAGCAATGTGAAGGAACCCTCTAGAAGGATAAGCCAGTGCAAGCTCCAGCAGATCACTACTTGGGTCCTGCTTTTCCTATAGATTGTGTTATATGTCTGCCTTATAAACACATGCAACACAAGATTTTTACTCCTAAAGGCCTAAAAGATTTACATGTGAATGCCGGGACAGAGTCCTAGGAGTGTTTTCCCACTCTGCAGTCTTGACCATGCTCCGAGAGCTCAACTTCTCTTGTTTGTGGTTCCCATGTGTTATTGTTTAGGGCAGAGGCTGGATGGTTGTGCAGCATGAAATCGGCTTCTGCTCTCACACAGCCCGGGGTATGTGATCAGAAGATGTTAGTGTTGGCTGGGTACACCAGACAATTTTTTTAAAACCAATTTATTAAGGGTGTCGTAGAGTCTCATTTGTGAGGTTGGTGATGTTAACATACATACTGTGATCAGTTCATACACTCCATATGTCTGTTACTTCTGGCAGAGGTGATCCACAGAGATGATGTGGGTTGAAGACAGACAAACTAAAGCAGCAGCCAGTCACTCATTCTGCATGAGCAGAAGAGCAGAACCGTGAGCCCAAAGCCAGCTTTGCCACCTATAGTGCGCTTAGCACCAGGCCTCCCAAAATCTGAACCCAGGTCACTGGAAAACAAACAGAAAGCCCAGTTCATGCTGGCTGAAGTTTCAATTCAGAAGTAAAGCTTCTTCTAGTCTTTCATTCTTCTTCCCAAGACTACCACTATGATAATATTTTTGCCACTGCACATGATGGATGAGGGCCCCATTTTCCAAAGGTGTGTAAGGCGGGCAGGAAAATTCACCTCGAATTTTGAAGATCTTACAATTTAACAGAAGGCATATTGAAGAAAACAGGGCCTGCACAATGTCTTTTGTAATATAATAATGGAAACATTAACCTTTGTCCATCCTACAAGAATCATACTGTTAGGAACAAACTTTGATCATTAGACTGTGAGACAAAATGTTGTTTGGAGAAAAAACCAGCAGGTTCAGATGAGTAGTGGACAGCACTATTAAGGTTACTTCAAAATCATGAGGTTCCTTTGAAAGTGAGATCTTGATTTAAGGAGAAAATTCTCAGTAGTCATGGAATCACTTAGAAATGGAAATCTGAGCAGATCTCAAATTACAGTGGGTGTAAATGGAACACTGTTTTGACAGAACAAAAGTAACGTGTAACAAAGATGTACTTGATGATGTTTATGTAGAAAAAATAACCTGTTTGTTCATGCCTGAGCTCCAAATTAGGCATGCCTCAGTGAAGCAAAGACTGAAGCAACCTGCTAACTAAGTATACTTCAGGGTGGTTCAAAACTGGCTAGGCCTGGATGGGGACTGAGCTTTGGCCCAGCTTCCCCCATAATAACGACTTTGGAGAGTTGCAGAAGCCATTTCCATTCGCACAAGTGAAGCCTGTTTCACCGACTCTGACCATGTTCTGCTGCTTTACAGCAGCTGAAAATCTGGTTTTAATTCAACCAGATGTGAATTCCCAAGGGCTGGGCAAGTCCTGACTGCCTGGAAATAGGCTTTATTAAATACAACACTCTCCCAGCCTCCCCTGCTGGAGTAGCTGCCACTTCATCTATCCCAACCTTTGCCCCGCTTTCAAGATTGTTGTGAGGCTTTATTAATGCTTGCAAAAAATTGCCATATGTTTTGCAGAAAGTAGCTTTTTAAGTATGATCCACTTTTATTATTTTTAATGCTGAAAAAAATCAGGAAGCACATTGATTGAAGTTTATTGGGAACACCTGAATATAAAATCACTACCTGAAACACCAGCGTAAGGGAGACATGAGAAAATCAAACCTCATATAGTTCCAATTAAAGATAATTGATTTAGGGTTGATAGCTAGGGAGGGCCCTGAAGACTTGTTCTTCATTTATGCTATTTAAGATGCTGGAGACAGGACTTTCAGGTGAGTTGCTGTGGGAGGTAAATCTGAAAAGAGGTGAGAAATGAGTATAGCCTTTACTGCTGAAGCCTAGTATGTTTCCCCATAGGCTTCTTATTGGTGGAGATTTAACAAAAAGCCCTTTGCTGTTTTGGTTGTGTGTTTTTTTTTTTAAGGTACTCTATTCTGAGACACTTATAAAAAATATTCACCTGGTGATCTGGAAGCTTCAAGGTGTGTTTCTATCCAAAAAGAAAAACTTCCTGCCCTTACCTGAAGGGAACAGGGAGTGATTGTTGTGCTGCTGTGAGCTGCCAGAAGATTTATGCCCTCAAGCTAATGCTATCTTGGGGAAGCTTGCCCACAGGTAGCTTCTGTAAAACTGTTAATTTTTTCTCTGTGTGCCACAGAAAGACATAGTGGGGCATGGAGAGGTTAGTGGGTTGGCAGGTTGGGGTAAAGGCAGGAGACTTCAAGCATAGCTGGCAGTGAGATTGTGGTGGTCAGGTATCACAACTGCCTGGCAGCAGAGCACAGGGCTGTGAGAGCTGGTCCACAGCTACCATCTGCTGTAGCACCAGGTAAGCTTCTTTACCACCAGGCTTCATTCTTAAAGGTAATATGGTTAGGAGGTACCTCAATGAAAGCCTTGCAGTTTGAAGCCCTGTATTGGCTTGTTTTTATGCTAGCTTTGCTCCTTTAATTGAACTGCCTTTTAGAATCATAGAATCACTTGGGTTGGAAGAGACCTTCAAGATCATTGAGTCTAACCATAAACCTATGCCAAAACCACCCCTAAACCATGTCCCTCAGCACCACGTCCAGCCGTCTTTTAAATACCTCCAGGGATGGTGATTCCACCACCTCCCTGGGCAGCCTATTCCAATGCTTGATAACCCTTTTGGTAAAGAAGTTTATCCTAATATCCAACCTAAACCTCCCCTGGTACAACTTGAGGCCATTTTCTCTTGTCCTGTCGCTTGTTGCTTGGGAGAAGAGACAGCCCCCCACCTCACTACAACCTCCTTTCAGGTAGTTGTAGAGAGTGATAAGGTCTCCCCTCAACCTTCTCTTCTCCAGGCTAAACAATCCCAACTCTCTCAGCCGCTCCTCATAAGACCTGCTCTCCAGACCCCTCACCAGCTTCGTTGCCCTTCTCTGGACACGCTCCAGCACCTCAATGTCCCTCCGATACTGCGGTGCCCAAAACTGAACACAGTACTCAAGCTGTGGCCTCACCAGTGCTGTGTACAGGGGCATAATCACTTCCCTGCTCCTGCTGGTCACACCATTCTTGATACAGGCCAAGATGCCATTGGCCTTCTTGGCCACCTGGGCACACTGCTGGCTCATGTTCAGCTGACTGTCCACCAGGACCCCCAGATCCTTCTCTGCCAGGCAGCTTTCCAGCCACTCCTCCCCAAGCCTGTAGCGCTGCCTGGGGTTGTTGTGACCAAAGTGCAGGACCCGGCAGTTTTCTTTCTCTCTGGTTTCATTTGCCTAATGCAGGTACAGATGGCAATTGCAGCCTGAATAGCAAAGCTCTTTTAGTCATTTTTGGTACACAGACTGGTTATTTCTCTCATCCTAGTAATCTTACTTTGCTGCTTGTCTTGGTTTCCGTAGATTTTTCCTCAATATGGTTCTCTGTATTCTGCATTAGGTCCTTCCACAACCACACTTTTGCCAGGTGTTCCAACTGTGTTTCTCCATGCATTCTCAGATCTCACATGTGCTGGTCATAACTGCCTCATGTTATGAGCTCACTACAACGCTGCAAAGGCAGCATTATGCTGTCATCTAACAGTGCCAGTAACCATTGCTTTCTTCTGAGGGCACGGTAGTATTTTTGTAATGATACCTCAGAAGATGAACTCATGCATCTGTCTTGGTGTGGAGAGCAGCATCTCAACACACCTTGTGTACCTGTATTATAAATATTCCTGAGTCTGTGCAGCGATCACACTCCACTCCTCAGCATGGTGGTGGAGAGCTTAAAGACTCCACATTGACCTAATATTGAATAAACAAATATTGCAGTGTCTCTACAGCACTCAAGTGCTCAGACATGATGGAGAGATGTAGGGAGTTATTATACACACTCCCTGGAATAATGGGTTGTGGTAGATTTTGCCAATTTATCTGTTCAACAATAATTTACCAGCTCATGGCTGCTTATGTATGTATTTACTCAGTTTTTTATCAGCTGATAGTTTTGCGTTTGAGCTTCATTTTGTCTCCTTGTTTCTGCTATTTTGTCAGGCAAAAGGCAAAAAAAGGCAAAAAAAAAAAAAGTAATAGCTAAATATATTTGTTCAGATTGTTTATCTAAATCTCATTCCTTACTGAGAGTTACTCAACATCTTCTCTACACGGTTGTGTAGGACAAAGTAAAAAATGAGGCTGTCATACTCCACTGTGATCCAGAGAGGAACTGAGCCAGCCAAATAAGTGATGCAAGATGGAATATGAACAGCATCCAAAACACACAGCTGGAATTCCCCCTGGCACAGTAGCACTCAAAAACCATGCCATACATATGCAATAACTAGAGAGGGTCAGGATCTTGGCTTTACAACTCATTGGAGAAAATGGACTTGTTAGTTTATTTGCATTAGTACTTATACTAGACCACCTGGCTTCTTGTGCTACACTCTCAGTATTATTATAAGCCAGGAAAAATCCATGGTGTCAATATAGGACTGAGATTTTCTTTTGGAACTTACAAGACAAAAGTTCAGCATGAGGTACTCTTCCTCCATTTAGTATGGAACTCAAACCTTTTTGTTGGAAGCTCCTATAAAATGCACTTTTGGGTTTGCTTGTGATCATTTGCAGCAATTGTAGATACTGCAGCAATTCTGCTAAGAGCAGTCAAAATACTTCATCCAAATTACATGCTATGTACCTTCTGCCTTACCATGACATTGTCTGCACTGTCAGTATGGTGCAGAATTTGTCATTTCCTGCTCTGAATGACTATTTAGTTCTACTGAACATTGTTAAACAGATGTAGCATTTCACCCAAGAGCTGGTTGTGTTTCAATTCTGGATAAAGTGGTTCCTGTAAATAAGGCTTGCAAAATGCTTTCTGTCTGAACAAAACTATGGGCCAGGTTTTATTACATGCTATTATTATAATTATAGGATCTTCTGCTTAATCAGGATGTGCTTAATTAGGATAGCCATTTAATTGGGACATCTCCCAAGGAACCAATTTAGCTTAATGTTATTAGTACTATCTAATCAGGGCAGCTTAGGAAAAAAATTGCTTTTAAGAAATAAGATCCCAGCAGAGAAAAAGATAAGCTGATGTTTTGCTGGTCTGATGCATTCAGTCCTTTCCCTAAAGGTTTGGATTGTAGCACTGCTTGAGCAGCTGCAGGGATGATCTCCTTAAAGTAACAGAAGACAAGCACCATCCTTCTATTGCAAAAGTACCAGACATAGTCTTCACTCCTGCTGGTGACTGCCATGTCCTTACACCAGAATACCCTGGCAAATGAGACCTGTGAACTTCATGTTGTACCCAACAGGAAAAAATTCTCCGACAAATAGAAATATCAAAGCTGAAAATACCACCATGTCTTAATAATGAAGGTATTTGCAAGGATATGAAATAAAGCAACAAGTAACAGGTCTTAAAAGGAGAATTGTTCAAACAGAGGTTCCCAATGAAGTGGTCTGTCACTGAGCTTCTGTTCCTATTTTGGTGGGGAAAAATATATTTATTCTATCTTGGATTTTGAAGTTAATATTATTTTGGTTATACATCCAGGATTGCCCAATGAGATACCACCACCAAACAAAAGCTACTGTTGTAAGAAAAGATAGTCATGCAAGTTAGGCCTAAATTTCAATAAGCAGTTCAAAGGTACTACCTTCTGTGATCAAACTTGAGAGTCCATCTTGGCCTGTGATCTAATGCGGTCCCAGATGGGCAGTATGAGCCTGCAGTGGAACTAGGGCTAAATTTGCAGTTTCAAATACTAGTGAGAAACTTAGAGTGAAACAGAGGTAAGGGGCAGACTTCCAGTTCATGTGAATCAGTGACATCCCACTGTAATTAGTGCAGACATACTGGTCTTCATGTGATGAAGATTGTAGCTTAAGATAGTGAGATGAAAGAGTGATACATTTGCTTATATGCAGCACCGGAACAAGGTTGCCCAGAAAGGTTGTGCAATCTCCATCCATGGAGATATTCAAAACCTATCTGGACGTGGTCCTGGGTAACTTGCTTATGGTGACCCTGATTGAGCTTAGCGTTTAGACAAGATGACCTCAAGAGATCCCTTACAAACTCAGCTGCTCTGTGATTCTCTGAAGGTTCTGACCACACTCCACTTAGTATGGGTAAAGAGCAAATCCAGAGATTGAGGGCTTACTTAGACACGATGTTGACTTTGAAGCTGGCTTAAGAAACCCATGTTCCTCACATTCCCCCTCCTCTGCTTTTTCCCATGCTGCAAGGTCACTGTCTCTTTCTTTCTGGTGATATAACTATTTATAGGGCCACAGCATTAACTGGATCAATGATAAGAGAAGATCAAAAATAACAAGTTTTCTTTTTTTAGAATGTTTATTTTCTGCGGAAGTTATTTTTAAATGCTTGTCAGTTCAACCATCTAGTTTCCAGCTCTGGTGGGACATACTGTCATAGCACGTGGGATGATGAACAAAGTGGATGGGGAGAAAGCTGGGAAGAGACCAGTATGATGTCAGGATCTAACATATTGTATAATGGCACACTGACTTACACTGTTTCTCAAGGAAAGTAGGGATAGCTGTTACTTGATGTTAATGAATTAAAAAAATAAAAACTCAGGCTTCTGTCTTCAGCTGACTGTACCTCTTGGGTACTCTTCATATGGAGACAGGCAGAACATACAAGACCAGGTATGCTTTCTTTAGGTGCATCTGAGGAGGTCTAACAGTTAACCAAATAAGAACTAAAATTGCATGAAAGTATATCCAGCAAGTTCTGCACAGGTACACGTTCCTCAGGGGCTGGATGGCTCATTAGTACTATAGAGCCTGCAAGAGGTGAACTCACTCAAACTAAGTTAATTATAAAACCAAGTGAGTCCCCAAGAAGGGGACTTGTTCTAATTGTGTTACTGCCTATCCTTATTCAGGTCACCTTGTACATCCCCATCTCCTTTTCAGTGCTCTTACTCCCTACGTCTAATCTGGATTGAAGATGCTGGGGCTGCAGTTTTCAGGGATTCAGGCACAGTTAAGGTGGAAGCGACTTATTGATTCATGTGCTGGTGCAGGACTGGGTTCAACATCTGCTCAGTTACAAACTCCCTGCATGACTTCGGCATGTCACCTTGGAGCTGAATTTACTATTAGGTTTAGATGGAACTTGGACACCTATATTCCAAAACTGGACCCTCGGAACTCTCCCTAACCTTAGACTTCTGCACTTCCCTGGTCCACATGAAATCCTGCTGTGGCCAAGTCCAGAATCCCTTTGGTCTTGTCACCACTGATGAGCTGTTCACTTTGCCAGTCCCTGCTGCTGCCTACAGGGCAGGTGCTGCCCAGCCTGTGCTTCCCCAAACCTCCATTAAATGCACATCAGCAGCTTGGGCAAGGCAATACCCTGCCCCTGCGCTCGCTCTCCTGTGGCTGCTGCGCAGCCACTGTGGCCGCAGCGCATGAGACCTTTCTTCCCTGCACAGCTGCTGCAAAAGCAGAAATCTGTCTTTATAGCACAGGTAGGTAGGCAAAATTTTCTGCCTCTGTCTTCAGGGCTCTGAAAAGAGAAAGATAAGGTGCAAACCTATTTAATTTGTTAGTGCATCCTGTTCCCAGGAGTTAATTATCTGCACATCATTCCTGTCTCATGTGGCAAAGAGCAGGTGCTCTAGGCTGTGTGTCTGCAGCCCTGCATGTGTCTAGATCCGTGCCTCTGGCACGTAAGAAAACACCTGGCAATGTTCAAGTTGGCATGCTCCTGCTGCTCCAAATTGAGTTCTCTGTAGCTGCCTACACTTCTGTGTACGACGATGGCACTGGGAGGCCTGGAACTCATTGTGGGAGATGCTGCTGGTAGTTAATCACAATTAATGCACGATAACAGAGGATGCAACACTCATATTCTTTCCTAACAGGGCAGTGATTTGTAAACCTCTATTAAAACACTTGACAGTGTTTTCCTGAGCAGAAATTATAAATGCTATTTTTAAAAAAACATTATTAAAGAATGGATGTTCCTGGAAGCTGGTACTGCTTACTGGCCCCATACCTTTTATTAATTTTTATTTAGTTATAAAAGGAAATATTAAACATCATTTGTCATTAGTATAAATCGGGAGATTGCCACTGATAAGCACACTTAAAATAAGCATCACAGTGGTTATTTTCATTTCCTAAATATAATTACAGACTATGGAAACAAAAATGAATGCAGCCAGTCCAGCTGATGGCTGAATCATAACAGCATCAATTGATTTGTTTCCAGGTCTAAAAAACATTAATAAAGACTTCACGTAATCTCCTAGAAACAAGATTATGGTCTTGAGGCTATTCTTTAGGCTCAAATACTCTCTCTGCACACACAGATGCCTGCTACTACCTCTTTCATGTGAACTCCATTTGTAAAAAGTGATACTGAGTTAAGCTGCTTGAAATAAAGGCACATTCCTTCTTATTGTACTTAAGAGAAGCTATTGGCTGTTCTGTACTGCACAAAAATCACACCATTTATTTACAGCCCAGTCACAGTAGTGCATACATGTTCTTTAGTGTTTATCACTACTATACTGTTTCTTTATGTTCTTTCTAGTGAAGCTAATGCGTTAACTTAGGCAGTACCACATAGTAGGAGGTCTAAAACAGCTACTTGTATTCCTGACATAGTTTCAAGTAAACAAAATTTTTACTGCATGCAACCTGTTTGCAGAACAAGGGTCTGTTTTTTGTCCTTGTAAGCTGTTGCTTGGAAATTGTCAAAAATAAAAAGTGAATTTTCTTAATGAATGATTTTTAAAATGTATAGGGTACACTTGCTCCATGGCCCAGATCCTGAGGAAAATATATAGACTTATGATTTGTCTTATATATATTTTAATCCTGAAATGCTTTGCATATTGTTCTAAGAGATTGTGGTTTGCAGAAAACCTATCAGTGGAAATGTTTTGAAGCATAAAGCCTCATGTTGTCCTCACTTAAAGCTTAACATTTGTAAATTGTGAATGGAGTATATTCATTTTGTAGAGCAAAGAACTGAGCATGTGCTGGATCAGTGTCTTTTTTGCAAGTATAATGGCTGTTGCTCTGAGTACAAGTAGAACACTTCCTTTTGTTTCAGTCAAATAATTCCCTGCTTCCTTCCCACAAATAGTAAGATACTCCTTATTTAGGACTTCTCCACCCTGCTGCGTGTAAGCAACTTGCTCAGACACAGAATGCAACTACGCTGCTGTGAAACTTTTCCCTTGTGATGCATGGGGAATATACTCATCCTACTGAGAGTCTTGTTTCATAGGCTGTTTCTGAGGGAGAGGAACTGGATTAGCAGTTTTTAGGTTTACTATCAGACCTTTTGGTCTGCTAGTGAAGACGAGCTTGCTTGGTGTGAGGTTGTGCATGCCCCAGTGCGTTGTCACATGCCGTGAAAGTCCCGTGCTGGCTTGTGGAAACATGGGTCATTATGGAAGGACACTTCACAATTAGCAAGAGCATAGCTGTATTTCTGATGAATGGAGTTAGGTACACACTGAATTCTAAATGGCACTGGTGTGCTTAGATGACTTAATCAGCTTGAAGAATCTTAACCAAGGTGCCAGCCAGCTTCTGTTGCCTCTGAATCCTGTGAGCCTTCCCTAAACACAGGCCCAGGGGGTATAAGCACATTATGCTCCTGAAGCAGTCTGTGTATTTGCCACTACTTTAAACCAAACTCTCTGCTTGACTGTATTAATTCATGTGAGTTTAATATATGTGCTGGAGTCCTGAACTTTCCAGTGTTTTTTAGCTGCTGTGAATGCAGTGTGATTCAGAAAGTGGTTACATCAGTCTTTTGGACATCAGGAACTCTTCTACAATCTGTCTTGGAATTAAAGAAGTACTTGACGCATGTAATTGCTTTTAGTCACTAAGTTAGCCTATCAAGTAGATGAATTGACGCTCATTACCTTACTACAGGCATAGCACAGGATAAGTGCATTCTACATACAGTCACCCTGTAATAAAATGGAATTGAGACAAATATTTATGAATGATGAAGTACTATTTGCCCACTAGCTGCTGACAGGGAGGCTTTGTATTCCTATAGTCTGGATGAGGGAGTCAGTAATTCATGAGCTAAAACTATATTCAAAGGACAGAAATTTTTACCTGGCACTTTAAGAACAAACCTTTGCCCTATTTTTAAGAGCTAAAGTGCAAGTTTCAAGTTCTGGATGTCATCATAGCTTCTGATTGAAAAAATCTATCTTTCTGCTGGCAGAAGTTGCATCTTGATGCCGTATGTACATTTGTGATATTCTACAAAAAAATACTTATTATTGTTACATCACCATGTCTAACATAACCTATCATATTTTTCCAATAGGTAGGAAAAAATGTGCAGTACTCTATTTTGCGTACCATGACTACATTTTTTTAATATTATGGGTGGTAATCTGTATCATAGTTGCTATTGAACAAAGTATTTTCTATCATACGGGATGAAGACAATAGTGCCACTTAACTGAGCATTTTTAATGAACGAGTGGTAGAGTCTCATCATTTTAAGTGAAATGTCTGGAATTCAATTTCATCTCAGGTTTCCATTATATAATCTCCGCAATGCGACTGGGCTTCATGTTTACTAAGCATTTATCGGAAGGACAACAAAACAATTCTGACTAAGGCCCAGTGAGGCACTGTCTGGCAGGAAAAGGAATTATACAAAAGTATAAATCTCAGGCTTATTCTACTTACAACTTGCTGAGTTCAAAGAAGTGCCTTTGTAAAGCAAACTGAGAAAGGGAGGGAAGGTCATAAAAATTACATGGATGTTGATGCTCATAAAATATAAACCCAGATTAGCCATGGCGCTAAGCAACAACAATTTCAATTGAAATTGATACTGGCATGAAGATCAGGCCAGTATTTCATGAATTAGAAATTTTAAGAGAATGTCCTGTGATGAAACATCAGGTGATCTTGTGAGAAGACACACAGATCAAAGTAAAAGGATCCCTTAAGAGGTCCTTAAGATGTGATGTCTTAATTTACAATAAGCTCTGTTAGGCTGTCACGCTTCGTGTGTGTGCACTGCATTTGCAAATAGCAAACCTACAGTGCAGACCCTGACTGCTGTCACAACATCACTACCAACTGATGGTGGTGATTATGTCACACTTATGTCACACAACAGCATGCCAGACAGGTAGCAGATACTGCCATTGCACTCTCTCCTTGTGAGTGTCAATGTAAAAAACATAACCCAGTTACAGTACAACCCATGGCCACCTCTAGTACCTTGGTTTGCTTTCTGTTGAGGCAGGTAACCCAGTTCAGAGAACTTTACCAATTCTTCTAACCCAGTCAAAGCATTTCTGAGGTTCAATAAAGTTTTGATAGGTGTCTCACATTGGTTTTCATCTTCTTGGAAGTCTCAGTTGCTTTCTGCTTAGGATTCTGGTCAGGGTTCAGGACAGGACACTGTGTAGGACCCAGTTTCCTGTGCAGTCTGGGAAGTCTGAGGAGGTGAGCTGAGTCCTGGCATCAGAATATTCAAATGTGCTACGGTGGATTTTTGATACTTAGCATGTCCTCTCCTCCTCAGCTGGTTGTGCTGCACCACTGTCTGTTCATAGGAATAATGCCTGAAGCTATCAATCCCTTTTATATCAATGGCTCTTATCATACAATATAACTTGTTTTCTCTTGATAAACGCTAGTTGATAACTAAATATTACATACATTACACTGTGAATAGTATCATGCCATTTTACAGAAGCAGGTGAAGGGTGAAGTAACACAGGCAATATTATTTTATTTGTTATTATAAAACTCCCCATAGCATGCCACTTATACTACAGCAATAAGTTCTTTTCCCACTCTGAAAACCTTACTATCTTCTTACAATATGTCACAAGAGGCAGTATTATGAAAAGCTTTTCTAAAAACAAACAAAAACACCATAAAAACAGGGTAAGTTCTTAAAATTGTATGAACTCATGATTTACATAACTCTTGCATATCCCCTCAACTCAGTTCCCTTTGTAACTCAGTAGCAGGAATTTGTAAGGGCATACTCAAAAGTATGACTGTACACAATGAACACCAAATACTTGACCCTTCTTAGATATGAATCTTACTTATTTACAAATGGGTAAGACATACGTAAGCTCTTTCTGTTCTGTTACCCTCTGCTGGGACTAAAGAGCCATCACCCCCCTTGGTTGCATTAAAGCCTCAAAACGACAAGTAAAATGGCTCTTCCAACCATGGAGGCATAATTGCATCCAGCCTTGTGCCTTTGCCTCAAAGAGAACATGTTGCTAGAGCGGTTCCTTAAAACTAGCAGCACAATACCCTCTATGGCATTTCTGCACAGCTGCATAAGCCTTCATGTCCACCCAGAAAGCAGAAGCGGAGGCAAAGGCAACTTTTCTGTCACAGCTGTTTGTGACAGCAGGATGCCTAGTGTGTAAATAAAACTGGGGCTTGCACGTGGCATAGATATTTAGTCCTTGGAACTTAGATTTTCTTTTTTCTGGGTTTAGTATAAAGTTTATTTAACTACCTAGGGAATTTTAGAGGTTGAAAAACATGTACCTCAGGATGCTATGTAAGTCGATGGACAGGCAGCAGCTGGTTAGGAGTTTTGAGGCTCTGCATTTTTGCAGTTAGATGTATGGGTGCGGTTTGGTGGCTTTCAGTGTTTAAATCCTTTAGTTTATCCAGTCCAAAGTCTGTTAGCAATAAACAGTACTTGACTCCAAACTTGACACTCCCCTTAATCACTAGAGGAAGATACATCCATTTGAGTCTGACTGGCTTAGTGTAAAGTTGAGTCTGCTAGCTTTGCATATTTACTTGTGATCATGGATAAAAATGGCCATGTCAATTACAGTTAAACTGAGTCAGACCCCGCAGATATTTCTGCCTTTTGCAGAAAGACGTGGGACCTGATGCACAGTGCAAATGCATACCTCTAGCAGCAAATCTCTGGCGTACTCTAAGTGCGCTATCAAAAAGCGACACAGACACTTTCATGGAAGTAAAAATTCTAAAGGTAATTGTGATTCCATTTAAGACACTATTGTTTGAAAAGTTGTATACTTAAGATCATAAATCAGATAATCTTCTATGTTCGTGTTTAGCAGAGTATCCTTACAATAGCTTGACATGCATCTTAGTTAATTAAATGTTGGAATTACAACAAATGCAGGAAACGGGCAGAATTACTCAACGCTGCTTGGGTGACATTGATCCTAAATACAAAAACACTACAAAGTTTAAGCAGTATTTAAGCCCTCTAACAACACAACAGAGTTTTAAATCAAGTTGATGAGGAGGAGTTATTGTGTTTTGTACTACTCAGCATCACATGGTTGTATCGGCTCTGTTTTCTGTTATAGTAGCAAATTTCAAACTAGAGATAAGATAAAATGAGAGTTCTCTTGTTCTGTGTTTCTAATAGACTCAATGTCCAGTCTAGAAATGACATTGTGTACAAACAAATGGAGAAACAACTTCTCATCATACTGTGGCAAGTGACAAAGAAAAAAAAGAAAGTAGAAGTCCATTTGAAAGAAGCAAAAACATCTTGCCAGATAATTGAGGAAGATGCAAAACATAATCTCATGTGAACTGTCTTACTGAGATATGCAGGTTTTGCCCATATTTAGAAGGGTGGCTGCATAAAAATGCCTTCTGCCTTAAGACTGCACACAAAAATTCAGGTGCAAACTTGAAGTTTTGCCACCAATTTCTGTGCACCCAGCTCATGGCAAGGGATTAGCTCCCATTTCTGCCAGCTGAGGATGTGATCTCACGCTTGTTGATAGTTTTTGCTACCTTATAGCATAAGGTTGTTCTCTCGCCTTCAGATACCCTGCCCAATACCCATACTGCCTGTCAGACCACAGCATGGAAATAATTTTTTCTCACCTAATTATTTACCAATCTGCCTAATCAGAGAGCTTCCAGCTAAGGGTTCTCTAGCTGTCCCATAACTATACCTTTGATAGCTTCAACTCAGTGCAAACCCTTTGACTACAATGAGTAACGACTGCTTATCATAGCGTAATTCAAGTTGGAAATTACCTCAGGTGGTCACCTAGTCCAGCCTTCTGCTAAAGTTAATTTAACAACTCAGATCAGAATATGCTTCCATATTTCTTTAGCATTGACCTGGTTGGTCTCCTTTTTACACTTGCTGCCTTATTGTTTTTTTAATCCTTTCCTCAATATGGGCTTCTTGGGCATACCTGCTTCTTGGTTTTCCAGTAGTCACTGAGCAATGTCTCTGGCTCCAGATGCTAAAATGTGTTTATGGTTTGTAGGTTTTGTGGACAAAGACTAAAAATACTACAGATGTAGAAAAACCACGACCCTCACTTTAGTAAAAGCAACTGACAATACTACTTATTTACATGTAGCTTGGCTTCAAGGTACGTGTCTCCACCTGATCTGGATGCCACTTGCATAGTTTCATTGGCCTTCTACTGATAAGTTGGAATTCCAGCTCCCTCTCTCTTGCTGGTGCCAGTGAGTGGGACTGGTGTCTGACATGTGGTTTTGTTTTAATGGGAAACTGAAAGTCTCTATGCACATGCTTATTTCTTTGGGAGCATAATCATTCTGAAAAGACAGGGTGTCTACAAACAAGTTTTCATGCCCGTTCTGACCTTTCGAATGAGATGCTTTGCAGTTAAAGTACCACGAAGCTCCCAAAGCAGAAGTGACATCTTGCTACCAAGACCTTGAGCAACTCCAGTAATCCAGCCACCTTGTACCACCAGTTTTAGCACTGCAGAACTTTGTCACTGACAGCAGCAGGAATTACAGAGTCAACCAGACTAGTTTCTATGTAGATATACAACTGTTTTTCATTTGCTTAAAAATAGTGCTCAGCATGATCTCAATGTGTTTTAAGAGTTTAATCCACTGAATAACATTTTCATTTGCCACCATCCCTCAATATGTAACTGTCATTTTTACATATTAGGGTCGTTGTTCTGTGTCCCCACTTGCAGTGGCAATGGCTGCTCACAAGCCTGTATGACAGAGAAGTTTCATACGAGCATCCAGTTTGATGTCAACTAGATCCGCTGAAAGATTACGGTTACCGAATGGGCTGTGAGAGTCGGTAAAGCACAAACATTTATATATTTACATTTCTCTGTTCCACTGGTGTGTCGGCTGTACATGAAAATCTTCCTAACACTGAAAAACCGAGAGTCTTCTCTAAAGCAACTTTTGCCAGCCTGCAGTGTTGAAAGTGGAAGTCTGGGTTTCTACCACAGCCATGTCAGCTTAGCTGATGAACCCCATGTCAGTCCACATGCAGCAACAGCTTAGTTACTGATCCGTTAGAGCAGCCGTGTATACATCAGTCCAGTCACCTCAACGTCTGTACTGTCTCAATGGTGTGAACAACTTGTGTACCAGAGCAGCTACTGTATGAGTTTACGACCTTTGCCTGTTCTTCCGAAAAGCAGGCAGTAATGGGTTCCTTCTAACATCCCAGATATGGCATCACCAGTTGCTTTTTATACCTACAGGTAAGAATTGGTGTGTGGTGTCAGCGCACCCCTCCGAAATGTTTTCTGCTAGCTTTCTCTGCTAGATAGAATTGTGTCTGCAGTTCAACATCAGTGAACCCTTGGAGATTTCGGTCTGCATGGTGGATAAAGGCAAATGGTCGTATTCTTCCATTGATGCAGTTACAGAATTATGTTGGCAGCTCAGAATCAGCGACTTCACTTCTTTTTTGAAGTTGCTGTTTAGGAAACCATAGATAACAGGGTTGACACAGGTGGAAGCCATAGCTACCAGGTGGCACAATGAGAAGATCAGATTGTGGTGGCAAGGCGAAATGATTTTGTAATTCCAGTCTACAATAGTGTTGAAAACATGCAGTGGTAGCCAGCAAACAGCAAAAGCAGCAACCATTGATGCTAACAAAATATTTATCCTTCTCAGCTGAACTGCTCGGTTGCTGTATTCGCTCTTCTCAAACATGTCCTTTCTCTTCTGTAGACGTAAGTAGATGCGTAGGTAGCAAAGTATAATGAAGAACAGAGGGATGCAATATTGCAAGAGCAGTAAAGTGGTAGTGTAGATAAGTCTGTGTTGCTCAGAAGGCCATGAATCGATGCATATGGCCTTGTCAGTGGAAAAATTCATTATGTGTGAGAGCTGCTCATACAAATCATTAGATAAGATGGATGTGGTCAAAAAGGGCAGGGACATGAGACATGCTAAAGTCCAAATTACTCCAATTCCTAGATAGGCTTGGGAGATACTTGGCCTCCAGCCAGTTGGGTTTATGATGAGCTGGTGTCTTTCCAGAGCAATAAGGACAAGGGAAAGAATTGACACTGTCACAGATGTGCACTGAGTGAAAGAGGTCATTTTGCACATGACTTCCCCAAATATCCAGTAGTCCATCATGGTGTAAACAACAGTGAAAGGCAGGCAGACAAGACACATAAACAAGTCTGAAATTATTAAGTTGGAAATTAGGATGTTGGTCACATTGGCCTTTTCCTTCTGCCTGGCGATGACAGCAATCAGACAGATGTTTCCCACAATGCCTAGGACAGTTTCCAAGCTGTAAGAGGTGGCCAGAAAGACAGTAAGGTCGGTGATGTTCCTGCACTGATTAGAAATGTGCGCAGAGAAGCTTCGATTTGAGCTCCAATTCTTACTGTTCAGGAAAGGAAAACCGTCGTTAGCAGCTCTTGTCTTATTCATCCTGAACCCCGAAAAGTTTATTCAAAAAGGTGATAGTAAAGAAGAATCTGTGTCTTCTGGGGACAGCCTAAAAAAAGTTCTCTCTCTTCTGTTTGTCTGTGGAAGATCTGGGTATATCTGCAAAGGAAAAGATAAAAGATTGATTAGTTACGTTACAAGAAATTAGTCAAAAGTGTGGTGAGGGAGACAGGGAAGAAAATACCAATGATTCTGGGTATCTCAGCTCCATTTTATATAGTTTATTAGATCATAAAATGAAGCCATTTGCTAAACTGTGGTATGGAAGTCTGCAAGTCTATTGAGTTGTGACTTTGTTTACTGGTTATGAGATTATCCCATGGATTTAAGAACATCTTAACTTCATTTAACTCAATGCAGTATCTTGATCATCACTAATAAAGTAGAGTGGCGCGTCAAGAAAGCTGGATCAAAACATGCCTGGAGAGTAAAAATTGTGTGTAATTGGTTTTGCAAGGTTCTGATCCAAAACTGAGCAGAAGACATGTTGTGGGGCTGCATTTACCTTCAATCAAGCTAAATATCAATGTGAAAAGACAGATATATTAGGTACATTCAACCAACACTAAAATATCTTATGTGAGTTGATCTGTGACATGCATTTGTGATTGCAGCCAGAATTCGCATTTTCTTGAGATAATCACCACGCAAAAATTCAGGCCCATATCCTCAGGAGTGATAACATGGGACAATTTTGAAAAACCCTAGAAAAATTCAAAATCCTTTTGACATTTTTCAGCTTCTACACAGCTGTGATAGGTCATGGGAACTGCAGTCCAAATTCCCTGCTTCCCCATTCTGGATGAACTCCAGTGCCCATGAGACATTAACGTCTCCCCCTGAGTGTCCCATGTGGCCATCATAAGGTTTATCAGAAATATAGTCCAGCCTCTGGGTTTTGGCTGTAAGAGTGGGTAATTTTGACAACCTCTCAATTCCTTATGAGAAGCTTCTTACTGATTCTTCTTCAGCATAATTTGGCTTTTTTTAACCAAGCAAATTCAAGTGTTGCAATAGTATGCTATATCTCCTGGACACTATTTCTGGACAGGCACACGGCTCTGCTTCTTAGCCACTGCTGCAAGCCCTGAGCTGGGATTTTCAATGGGGTCTCAGGGAGCAGAAGCTACAGAGCTAATTGAGGCCACACTCTTTTGGGAATCTCAGCCATAGGACAGCCTGGACTCTACCAGATGGCTCCTGGGAGGCTGTCGTGATCCGCCATAGCAGAGCCTGCTTTGTAATCCTGACTCTGGAGTCCAAAGGAATGATTCCATGTTCAGGAATCAAAGGAAACAAGCCTGACTCTGCTGAGAGTGCTCCTCAGGTCAGAGGCAGTAACATGCTGTACAAAGGCTTGTAAAGTGAAAAGTAAATAAATAGTCAGGGAACGACACTATTTACCCATTGCATGCCTCTTTCCTCAGTAATAAAATGCCACTCAAACAAGTTTGTGGGGTTGTGAAAGAATTCTGAGCTTCTAGTTGAGATATGAACACGTAAATGAAATGGTTTGGTGAGCTTATCACTTTGAGTAGCATTTACTGCTGAGCAATTGCATGCATGTAACCACTACTGTACAAAAAAGCGTCCACCATGCTACAATTTTTTGTTTGCCTTGTCTTTCTCCTTATGAATTGTCTTGTATGCTTCTTGAGATGTTACCTTTCAGGAACTAACGAAAGCAATAGGGTACAGTAAATAAAAATGAGTTCGGGGATTGTTGTTCTGATTGATCAGCAAAAATTAGTACAGTCAATTATAGCTTTGCTAGATCTGTCGATTTATCTATCTGTCATCTATCTGTATCTGTTGTCTGAGGCAGCCAAGACAGTCACACGAGTGAAACACGGTAACCTTTTCTTACTCTCATTCTCTCATTTCCTCAGTAGTTTAAACCTTCATTAAAGACGGCAAAGGAAATTTTCCAAATTGTGGACATAGGTGTGATTCCTTCTGTTCACTCACTTTTGTATTGTTACTCAACTCATGTGAACTGATTGATTTATTTTCTGGAACTAAAAGAAGCAGCAATGATGATGTATGGATTGCGTGGTCACATATGGGAAGAGTGTGTTTCAGCGTGAAAGTGGATATAGAATGAAAAGCCACGAACCACCCTGTTAGCTTTAAATGACTGCTGGCCAGTGGAGATACTGCATATGAAACAGAGCAAAGGGATCAGCAGCAGCCTGCAATATTATGTGGTACCAGTAAAAGGAGCTCAGTCTTGGCATTTGGACAGGACAAACAGACTCTGCTGTAAATGAACAGATGAGTTTTTTACTACAGTACCAGCCTGATGTCCTTAGCTACAGTATCCTCAACAACAAACACATGGTTCTCTTTTGTTGCTTTAAAAATGTGTCTGAGTTATTACAAACATCTGTGCCCCACAAAGTAAGCTCTCTCAAGGGCCCCAGACACTTTCGGACACGCTGAGGCGTCAGCGAGGAGAACTAATAATGTTGAAGCAAAAAAAAAGAAAGTAGTGGAGCCATCTGAAAAGCAGAAGCCAGATCCTACAACTTTAAGGGGCACATTTCCAAGAGGAATGCCAAGGGCAGAGTATGGCTGTGCATGTTGCAGATGGCAAACACATGGGGATGAAATTCATCTCAGAAGGTTTTGCAATGCATTTTGTTGGGTTAGGAGCTCCCTTTCTTTTAACACCTTGTGTTCCATGTGTCTCCCACAAGGTGACTGTCAAGCACTTCCTGGGCATTTGTTCTCTTGGTACTGTCCAGAGGAAAATGAGGAATTACCACCCTCATCACAGATAAGGGGACTTGAGAGAGGGAGGAGAAGCATGAGTTGTCCAGTGTTTTAAGGGAAGCTGTGATGCACTCTGCAGTACTTAAAACTGCCTGCCAACCTGATGTCTTGGGAAAAGTCAGAGCCTAGACCATCTAGGTCCATAGTTCTCCTTTATCTCTTATTTCAGCAACCATAGTGCAAAAAGCAGTTCTAGAAAAACAGAAAAATAAATGTTGTGGTGACCTTATACTTATGTACCCTTTTACGATATCTTTGGGTGGCAGATTCTCAAGGTCAATAACTGCCAAATGCTGTGTTATCTGAAGGTGTTTTACCTCCATTCAGTTTGGTCTAAATTAAGAGACAGTTAGTACACATTCTGTCTGGTTATTTGAATCAAAAATTAGCTGATATACTGACTCACCAATGCAGAGGGAACAAAGGTGTTAGTCCTCTCACTGTACTGAAGGTTTTTCAGTTACCTGGTAAAACATAGCAAAAACTTTATGGGCTAAAAAAGACAGCTTTTGTCTCCAGAAAATGAAGCAATACTTACTTGGCTTGTAAGAGTAAGAAGCCTGCCTCCTAAATCAGTTTGCTGAGGGACTGGGGGAAAAGTTGGATTGGTTTTATTTGCTTGCTTGTTTTTAAAGAGAAAAGAGTAATCCTGTTCAGAACCCTTAATGAAGTTCAGGAAAGAGGTCAGTGACCAAAGCTAACTTGTTCAAAAAGCAGAGGGTTTCTTCTCTAAATGATGCAGCATGAGATAGTTTCTCAAAAAAGTAAGTGTCACAAAAGTCTGGAGCAAATTAACAGGATACAGAAGGAAAAACAGAAGGAGATTTCAGATTTAATCTTAGTATAAGTTAAATTCCACATTTACGTCTTTTATAGATATTCATCACTGCTGTCTGTGTTGGAAGCAAGGAAGAATAGCAGGCAAGGTTTGAAGGGTTTGTCTTGCTGAACAACACAGCCTTCTAAACTAACAAACCTCACTCAGGTTGTATCAAGAAAAGGAAGCCAATTATCACCAGTCAGCTTGAAAGCCTTGCCCCAGGGGGCTACCCTGTATTTCCTCGAAAAAATCCTCAAAGGAAAGGGAATTCTGTAGATATGGGTCAGGGAAGAAAATGAAACCCTCAGTGCGTTTCAGGGAGACTGCTAGACAATAAGTGGCCCCAAGCAATTAATGCATGACTGTCCTTTTGCGACACCTCTGGACTTGAAGACATCGCATGAAAACTCCTATGAAAACTTTTCCTGGAGGCATGATAAAGCAAGGGATTACTACTGATGCTGTGCTCTATGTGTTCGCTCGGAAAAGCTGGGTCATTCTTCCAAAGCTGATCTTGATCATCCCGTGCGCATAAATGAAAAACCATCTCCATAGTTGTGATGGACAGTGCGGATCAATTTCTGCATCAGACATAAGTCCAAAGAAAATATTTGCAGGGCTTGGCTTAATTATCTGGTACTCAGAAGCAATTGCTTATCTGGCTCAGAAGTTAGCCAGTTGCTCAAGCCATGTTTGCTGCTTTCAGTCCATAAGACTTCCTGAGGGAAGCGATTCCTAAAGACATTAAGTGATTATATTACTTATTTAAAGAGTTACAGCAATTATCTGGAGTAAAGCAGCTATCGTCTGCATCTTATAAGCTAGAAACAAAGGAGCAATGGAAGGGTTTAACAGAACTCGGAAATTCACATTGCAGATATTAATAGAAGTGGTGATGACAGACTGACAGTGGTATCCCCTTTTTGCTGGCAGTGATGTTATCTCAGTAAAATAGATCTGCGCTGTTTAGCCCTACATCTTAGAGAAAGGTTAAAAATCATTTGGCTATCATTACAGGTCCCCAGGAAGGCAAAAAGAGGAAGGGAAGTTCCCCCCTTAACTAGAAGAGGAAGCCTGCCATTGAGTATGCACAGACATCCCACAGGAATGTTAAATCCATACGGGATTTGGTACAATGAAATTTAGTGGTGGACTCTTCATCTTTGGTTAAGTCTGTGTTGCAAAAATACTGGGAGCAACTATCTTAGGTCATTGAAAAAGCTATATATGTTAAAAATTTCTAAAACCTGTGTAATTAGGGTATAGAATGAGTTGTGTGTAGTAATGTTACAAGTCTATAACATTGGGAGACGGTATAAATACCCAGGGAAGTGAATATTTCCCCCCCCCTCACATCTACACGTTTTCAGAAGTAAACATTTTAAAGGGTGTGAACTTGTATTATGAGTTAACCTTCTCTGATCCTGCAGAAATCAGGGAAGTTTTGCAAAATCATTTACTCCAACTTCTTTTTTTTTTGGTTAAATTCCTAACAACCTTACCAGAGACATGGATCCAGCGAACAAGGCAACTGTGACTAACAGGTCAGCAGACCTGAGAATGGTAGTTAGTCCCTGATTTCTTAAGAGTAAAAGCCATTGTGACTTGTCCTGTACCCAAGAGAAAACCCCGATATTTTCACAAAGGTGATCTTTACCAAAGGAGGTGGGGAATCCATAAATCATCATAATGGGCACCTTAGCAGACAGCCAGTTAGGATATCTGGAGAGTGATGTGATGTGTGCTGCCAGAAACTGCATGGATTGGGTGAGGAATGAGTTTTGGGAACCAGGAGATAAGAAGTGTTTTCCGGTGACCAGTGGTAACCAGGAAGGCTTTCTGTCACACCACAAGGTGGCGAGGACCATACCTGAGCCCCAAAGATCCCCCAAGAAGCTTCCATCTCCCTCTTGCACCCTGAAAGGTTGCAAAGCTCTGCTCAGTAGGTACAAGGGTTGGGCCTTTCATGACAAGTCAGACTGGATCCATTTGCCAAACACAGTAACCTGCTTTGGGGAAAAAGCTGGTTCAGTATACCCATACTCTGTGAACACTTCACGAAGCTGAAAGATGTTGCTTCAAATGCTTTTTCTGAATTAGATGGAGGAGGGAGAACCCAGATAATCATTGGGATCCACGGGGTTAAACACCAGGTTTGGTATCATCATCTCCTGTACAGTGCTTCAAGACCTTTGGTTTATTAACAAAGATCTCATAAATTGATTACAATTATTTTGTTTCCAATGAAACAAAATCTTCCATTCATACCAAAATAACTTCTTTTGGCATGTGAAAATGCTGCCTTTGCCTCAAAAACATCCAGTCTTTCAAAAGTATATGTTTAATGTTTTGGTTCAGGCACTGGCTGATAAAAGCAGTTGTTTGCACAACCTTAATCAAAGCTGAATGGTAAACAGCAAAGGCCTCCCTTGTTTTTATAACCCTTCTTGCTAAATTATTATCATTAATAATTACATTAATGTTTAATATGGTGATATTAAAAAACTAATTGTAACTAGGTCCTCTTGTGCTTGGTGCCGTCCAGGTCTAGAGGAGCAGATAAGTCTTCCTCTTGACAGAGATGGACAAAAGCTTAAAAAGCATACAAAGAGAACAAAGTATTTATTACTGCTTTCTGTGCCTTGTGACTGGATTCAGAGCACGTTGATTATAGTGGACTTTGGATCAAGTTCACTTAATATTTCTGCCTTTGTTTCTCTATTGTTCTAAAACCATAAAGAAATCTACAACATTTGTGTGGAACTGAAAGATGGTGCAAGAATTCTTTACTTTTAGGAAGCAAATGTGCACAAAGCTTTCAATCCAAGGCTTCTCTTGAATTTAAATTTCGTGTCCCCGTCAATATCAATGGATCGATTTTAGAGTTTGAATGCTAATTGAATGCTTTTCATTATCTCCTGTTTACCCTAACAGTTAAATGAATGGAGAATCATAACTGAACTGTTTGTAATCCATATTCTTATGCTCTTCTAAAACTTCTTTCTTTAAATTATATTACTTTAGCAACTACTCAGTAACTGTCCCTTAAAAGTTTCTGATATATAACTCTTGCGTTGGATATTAGGTAAAGTTTCAGGTGAATCCTTACTTAACATTATCTGATAAGAAATCAGTCATTATCCAAAGCAGAGGAAGCTTTGAGCAGAAAGGGAATTGGCAATGATGGCATCAACTGTCAGTCACACAAGTAAAATTTGAATAAATTTTTACAATCAAAAGTGATAACTTTAATAAAGGAATCTGAGCTCTTAGTCTGTAATAGACAATTCAGAAAATTCTTACCTGTTACTGATTGAAAAAATCCCTGTTGTTGCTGCACATTTCAGTCTTGGAACGTTATAGCAGCAAAATAAGGTCTTCTGTGTCTTAGAAATCCAGAAAAGAAGCTCTCTTCACTGTTTCTGTAGGTAATTTGGATGGCATCTCTCTCCCTCTCCCCCTCTCTCCCTCCTTCCTTCCCTCCCTTCAGCTTAGCCAATGAATTCTGCTTTATGGTTTGGGTCCGACTTTGAAGTTCTGGCTCCCTCTGCTGTTACATAAATACAGAAATTCTACAGATGCTTGGGAGGAATAGCAACTTCAGGAAAGAGCTATGAAGCTATCTGAAGCATGGCATGTGCCCACGCTGCACGCAAGTGTGTACTCGAGTGCAAGCACACTGAAGCGAGGTGATATAATACAGGAACAGAGCTTGATCCTCTTCTCCTTGCTGAGGCAAGATTTCTTTAGGATTCAAAGAGAATTTTGCCTCATACATATGAAAAGGTTGCCAGTATCACTTTTCTCCATTTTTCCATTCCATTGCATATTGATATTGGGTTTTTATTTTACAGGGATACAGGCTGCAAGTCCTTAAATTGTGAAAGACAAAGAGGGACGCTGTTACTCAGGCAAAGAATTCAGAAATGTAGGAGCACTGAGAAATCTGGAAATAAAGGAAAAGAAGGATTTGCAGAAGTTCCAGTTTTCAGTGATTTTTCCTAGGTCTTTTTCATGAAAACCAAGGCAGAAATCAGAGTTGCAAATTTTTCTCTTGCATTGGGAAAGTACACAGAGGATTCCCAAGGGCTGTATCAGAAAAACCTAAGTTCAGTCTTTACTTAAAGTGGATTTGAAGCTCCAGTCAACTGCTTAACTAGTCCCTTGGTTAATGCTATTCTGGGGCCCTTCTGAAAGTGTGTAAGTAGCAAAATACATGTTTTCATTTGTAGTCAGGTAGTATGTCAACAGAAATCAAACATTGCAATATCAAAATAAGTGCAAGCTCTTATCAACTAAACTAAACGTGAAAATAGTTTTTCATTTGTACTGTACTCTTTCTTTTATTTTTTCTGGTACCAGCTACTACAGACGTGCCCATCTACTTCCAGCACTTAGCTGACATCTTTCATCATTAAAGAAGTAATCAAAGCAGAAGCAGGAATATTTAAGGTCTTTCTAACATATTTTGGCATTTCTCATGCCTTAATCACGCTGGGAAGCATGAAACTGAATCTGTACAGTGAACGGTGTAAGCTGGAGAGTTGTCTGTAGTTAATGGTTCTTTCTTCATGGCATCCCTGAGTTGCTGCTTATTTTATATTACTTATTCTTCCCAGCCTCCGTTTCAGGAGCTTTATTTGCCAGCTAGTTTGAACCAGCACCCCATATCCCAGCATACCCAGACGCCTCGGAAGGAGACGACCTTTCTGATCTGGTTAGGGAAGGGGACATGAAGTCTGTGCTTCCAGCTGAGAAGGCAGCAGCCCACACGGATCTCGAGCCTCTTGCCAGCTCCTTAGGAAGTGGAAGCTTCCTATCTTACTGGAGCCAGAAAAGCTGAAATGATTTATTTAGCTGGCCTGTTCACTTCTGTTTCTTCCTTAATTTATTTATCATATGTTTACTTGTTCTGCTGTTCAAAGCATTAAAGAAAGGGGAGGAAAACCACTAGGAGACAGATAGTCCTTTTACTGAGGCATATTTTGATTTGTGAAGCTGCTGTTCTCGTCCCCTCTCAGCTTGCCTTGCAGCATTCCTCAGCCAGCCTTATCTCCGCACCTTCCAAACATTTAAACATGTGCTGTGTCACTTTTCTTCCCTCAATCCAGACATTTGGGCAGAGCCTGCAAAGTAGCAAACTAGCGTATGGTCTCTTCTTAAAGTCAGGAGTGAACAGCTGTGGCACTGCTCCTGAAAGACTGCTCGGGGCTCTGCTGCCCTGGGATCAGGGAATGCCCTAACCACCAATATTTTGCTACAGCACTTGGGACTTTCTTCTTGACAGATTTTTAGGATGAACTGCTGTATCAAGGTTCTGGCCAATTTTGATGAGGTGAATGGTGCTGCAGTAGAGTCCTGTTACACACATATTTTTTCCTACGTCCTGTCCAAACTGCAGGGTGAAAATGTTCACTATTAACAAATTGGTGTGGGAGCAGCCCTCGGGACATTCCAACCCTGCACTGGTTCGGGTAGCCAGGACTTGCAGGCACGCAGCAGCCACTGACTGTAAGCCAAGAGATGTGGTGGGGCTGGAGCTGCCACGCAGTAGCTGTCTGGACTGCGGCATCGTGGGGACAATACTTGGAGCTAGCTCGGAGTGAGAGCAGTTGCAGTAAGCCGAAGATGCAGATGGCTGTTTCTTCATCCAGTTGGGTCTTGTAGGCTTGGTTCAGCACCTTGCTGAAAGGAACACTGGTGCCTGAATATCTGGTTTGAATCCAGCCATGTTTAATTTTGCAGTACAATGGGGACTGCTGATCTGTGGAGAGCCTCTGTGAGGATCCTGACCCACTAAGGCTTTTGCAAAATGCACAAGCAGTATTTGTGTGAGGGTGCATAAGGGTGGAAATTCCTCTATACGCAGGACACTTTCTGCCGGGAGGCAACGTGGAAGTACTGTAGTCCCTGCTATTGCTAGTCATGTACTGGTTGTTTCTGTTCATATCAGCAAGTTTGTTGACTCTGGCAACCAGTGGACCAGCCCCTGTTTGCTGCTTGTGGGGAATGGAATATAGAAACTGCAGCTGATATGGCATGGGGCTGTCCTGCTGCCCACAGAGCCATCAGAAGGCTTGCTCCCATTCTCTCTCCACAGCTCGTGCTCCTGTTACGGGAAGGCACTGGGGAACTGTCCTGTTTTCTCTGCACTCTGTTACATAAGACAGCTCAACTCCACGGGGAAAACCTGTTTGAAGGGAGTACAGATGCATGGGATCATAGTCCTCTTTCTGCTGGCCAAATAACTCCTTTCTGCAAGTGGCTATGGTGACAGTAAGACCTGTACCAACAAACATTCATTGAGTGCAATTAAGTGTTTCCCTAGGAGTGACAGGATTGTCATAGCAGTGGGATTACAGCTGCACTCTGGATGCTTTGATGGTCCTCTCTGGTGCTCTTGTGTCAGATCTTCAGCTGTATCTTCAGCCTTTGTTGATGGAGCCCTGATGCTCTGTCTCTTTCTTTCCTCTGAGCATGGCATTTCAGACACCAATTCTCCTACAGTACATTTAGAAAATCTAATTGTGGTCCAGCATCTGGAGTCCTGCGCTCTCTGGCACTGTTAAACAGTGAGCAGTGTCCACAAAGAATGGTACTAGGTACTCGATGATGAAAGCACATGGAGAAAATGCAACATGGAACAGAACATATTCCATGTGTATGCTACGCTTTGTGGTCTACATGGTATCCTTGTAGGTATTTTGCACAAGTTTGGTTTGGCTTTGTTTTGTTAGAATCTCTGCCTTGAAGCATAATTGATATTTTAACCGCATTCAGCCTTCTCCAATTTGTTCATACCCCTCCTTCCATGGGGGGAGCGAGTTAAACCGATGTATCTTCGCAGGGATTTTTCTGAACTGCTTAAATGATGGTCAAGCCTTCAGGAAAGCCCTGTTACTCCTGGCCCCCTAGGCAGGCCCTTATAAATGCACCTAACACACAGGAAGCTGATAGGATGATCATATATATACATATATATAAATATATATAAGTGAAATCCTCTTGTCCACCCTCAACAAGTAGAAAAGTGAGGGGCCCTCCAGTGTCTGCTACTCGCAGGTCGGAAGGGTCATAGCCAGCTCCAGTGATGTCCAGTCCGCTACCCTCAAGAAGGCACAGGGGGATATCACCAAAGAGAGCTGCTGCTAAGCAACTAATCCTGAGGGCCAAAGATTTAAGAAGCTACGACTGTATTTCTCATTTTACCAGCTTCCTGGAATCATCTTAGTGACTTTCTGGTAGTACCTGGAACCATGGACGGGTTTTCTTCTAACTATTGGTAAGCTGTTTTCCTTAGTATGTGCAAGTTTTCAACTTGTATGCTTTCAGCACCACTCTTGAAAATACGCAGTGTGACTATGGTTTTCCACAACAGACACTAAAAAGTTGTTGTTTCCATCAGCTGAAATATTTCATTGTAGTACACTTCAGCAAGGTAGAGGAAAGGCAGATGAAGAAAACATCTATGATGTCAGTGTTAAACAAACTAAACACACTCAAATGCTTTATCTGGGCCTTTTAAGCTGTAGAGCGCTCTTGTTATAATTGCTCTTAATATTGTATAAATATGTTTTAAAGGATATTACTCATATAAACCACTTTCACGAACTTCGTACCAGGCACCGTGTAGTGCCTGAAGTCTACTGGCTAAACATGTTTTATAGTCTCGGTTTTCTGTACAAACAGCTTTCACTGGGTTGTTTGTCAGCGGACTTTGATCCAAACAAGATTATTGCAGGAAATTCTACCCTGGTATGGAAGGCTACAGAGCTATTTATATGGCATTTCTTTGCAGTAGGTTGGACTCAGGCATAGGCTTGCCTTTTTTGTAATACACCAGCCATCTCCTGGAGAATATGTTCCCTTGTGCATCTGCACTAATGGATTGACCTACACAAGGCACCGAGGCGGGGGGAGGCTTTCAAAGGGCTGTTTTCTGCTTTGTTTCATCCCATTCTTCTCGCATACGTATCCTTGGGGAATGTCAATGAGCGTAATAGCATAATGAATCCGTTTGTCTGGCAACAATTTATATAATACCTGTTACTCTAAAAGCTAGATGATTTCCAAATCAGTAATTAGATTTACAAACATTTACAGACACCATGAATTCTTCTGTTTTCAACAAAACCAATCAGTGACTACTTAGAAGAAAATGCAGTGATTTGATGTACGTGAAAATTTATTTAACTCTGGATCCCAACAGGAAAAAAGTCACAAAGGTATCTGCGGTAAAGCTTGGTTACAAATGTGTATAAGACAAGCCACCTAGTGTCAGAAATGAGACAGAAGTGGCACAATTAGGGCTGTGAAAGGCATGAGACGAACCCTTTCTTTCTGCAACCATGCTGCTTTGCTGCTTTCCTCTGAAGGAGAGATCTGGAGCATGTTCAACTTCTAGGCTAGGTGCAGAAGAGGAGAAATACATCATGCGGTCTTAACCAACTCCGTTGTAGACTTTGCAGCTTACGTCAGGATTAGTCTTCTTCACCACTCGGATGGAACAGCTTTTCTTGTGGAATAGGCCAACACAGTTCACCCTGTCATAGTTCTTGGGGATTAAAACCCTGTCATTGAGAAAGGCAAAGAGAAAATCAGCAGCCAAGACCTGGACTGAGAAGGAAGCTTACTGAGCCACAGCCATCCTGGAACAAGCTATGTGATGGATTGATTTGGCTCATGGATCTCATTAATACAAGCGCTATAGATTACCATAGGAGGAATACAGAGCCCTGATCATGGCTGTAACAGATGAAGTGGTTTCCCAACGTTTGTCTGGTTCAAATGCGGTTCTCACTGGTCATTCTGTCAGGAACTAATATAAATTCCCACACAGAAACAAAATAGGGATTAATTTTGTCTTCCCCATTCAAACTAAGACTTTCTTGACAATAACAAACCATTTAAAGAGTGCTGAATCACCCCAGCATGAATACCTCCCAGTTGAGGCTCTTTTCAGCACATGCTGACTCCCCCCCTCCTATGGCTGAGGACAGCCAGGAATATTTCCCACCACGGGTTCGTTGGGTTGTATCCTTCCTCACAGACCCTTTATGGGACTCCTTTTCCCCCACCTCATGAAGACTTTTTCCAGCCTTCTGGGGAGATAATCAGTTCACACCACTATGACACAGCTCTCCTTGATGTGTCACCTGCCATTTGTGAGGCAGGACCACGTGAGAAGATTTAGAAAGCAAATTATCAGAGCAAGACACGTATCCCCTGTTTTGATAAATAGGAAGTGTGGGCTCTTGGCAGCATGAGAAAGTTGTGGAGCAGCTCTGGCCTGACTAGGTGCTTGCAGGCAGGTCACTGGTCTGGTGCAGAGCTGCAGAAGCCCACATGTATGTGTATTGTGGAGTGTTTAAGTATCTCAAGAAAAGCTGGTGAATAGCTTCAAGGAGGAAGAAAGCAGAGACTAAAGGGAACCATACACCCAGTTAGTGTCAGAATCAAAAGAAGGACTAGGTGGTGATGAGGCAGGGATGTGTGCTGGGAAGACACTAACTGTGTTTCATTGTTTCTTCCCAAATAAGTCTGTGGGAATGCCAGAGAATTCTATGTGGTCACAATGAGAGCTAACTGGGAAACAGGAGGAGGAATTTTGCTCATGCGATCATGAAATTCCAATGCACACTTTCAATGAAGTTCTTGAAGTCTGAACATTTCATCTAGTTCCTGAATAAGCAAACAACAATTTGGGTGAACTTACAAGCTACAGCAAATCATTGCAGTCATCTTACACTTGCATTGGTAACAATCATCAGTCTTCCATACCGCACCAAAAACATAGAGGTTTCTGTTTGAAAGGCACCCTGCACGCACACAACAGAAAATGATAGTCAGTAGATCAATATGAACATGTATCAACAGACATATGTTTGTGGACTAGCAATCAAAGCACTGATTTCCCTAGGGTCACACCAGGGAAGAATCTAAGCCAGTGCTCCACAGAAAGGATACCATGTCTTTGCTCCTGAAGCGTGCATGGGTGTATGACATGGCAAGATAACATGGCAGCGACCACATACCAGAGAAGCACTGTTCTGCTGTTGCAATGGATCTGAGAAATGCCTTAGCTTATGGCTATGGCAGGATCTTTCTGTCTTTTCACATATTCAACATACAGGTCTAGATTTTAATTTCTCCCTTCTCCCCAATTCTTATTAGACTTCAACCTGCTCCACTAAACTGAATTTGAACACCAGCTGTGTTGTCTTTGCTTTGATTTTAGCGTCATGTACCCCCCTCAGGTTAGTCAATGCTGCTTGAAAGTACATGGGTTTTACCACCTGGGGCAAGGACTTCAGTTATACATCAGCCCAGAGGGTAAATATTGAACAGGGTAGAGTGTGCGTCCGGAGATGCCTCCAGGTGGGTTGATTCCATTCCTGAATATGCAGCTGTTTGGATCATTCCTCAGCAAAGAACATATTACACTATTCCAACATTTCTAAGAAAAAAAAGGCTTTGAATCTCTGAATTAATGCTTCAAGGATGTCTAATATATTTGCCATTCTTACCGTATTTGCTGGCTGGTCTAAAGTAACAGCGAGCATCACACAGACTCGAGAAGAGAAGGATCAAGCAAAGGAGTAGCAAGAATTTCTAGAAAAGAAACAACAATATTTCTTTAAAATTAGGTTGGTTTTTTCAAAGGTCTAGCAGATTAGCTTGCACAAAGTTAAGGATGAGCCCTACTATTCCCAATAAATTGAGATTTAAAAATTGCTTCCAGTGCACACACACGCACACACACATTATAAGCTGCTAACTTACCATACTTGCATGGGCTGCTCACATTTCATAGTAAGGAGTAGTGTGTATTTATATACAGTGAGGAAACAATGGCCATTGCAAAGCGAGGTGATGTAAGTGTGAGCACCCCGGGTGCCAATGGGCACTCTAACCTGTTCCAATCATCGATCAGAAGGTGGCACCTCCAAAAGTCTTGCAAAGGCTTCTTTTGTGCACTGACGTACATTGGCATCTCGATCTCCATTGTGCTGGTGTAAACCTGAAGAAACTCCGGTAGATCCACTAGTTACTCCCCATCGGCACTGGTGTCAGTGGAAGAGCCTGACCCCCAGAGAGCTATGCCTCCAGAACTGGCAGGCCATCAAGGAACAGTGGGGACAGAGCACATGCTAAGCAGGACAGCAGCGCACTATTGTTCGGCTGACCTGCTACAAGGAGATCACCCCCAGGCATGGAACAGGCCATTCATACAGTGCAGTGGTGTGGAGAGTCCACTGTTCTCAGGCTGATTTATTATAATTTCAGCTATTTTACATGAAAGACATTATTTTGCCTATATGTAGGGACCAGCTGCAGTTTTGTATCTCTCAATTGCCAAAGCAAAGTCAGGCCTAGGGGACAGAGGCAGATCACCATGACCAGATAGCACCTTTTTGGCAGCAAAAGTGAGATGAGCTCTGCATTGTCTCAGCCCAGAAGAGAACATAACAGTCAGGATGATTGTCACTCAGGATGATTGTCACTTTGAGCGACCAGGTCTAGTGGGAAGTGTCCTCCCACTGGCAGGGGGGTTGGAACTAGACGAGCTTTGAGGTCCCTTCCAACCTAAACCATTCTATGACTCTCTGTCTCTCTTCCTGACAGCAACAATAGTGATGCTAAGGATTGAGGGAGGCAAAGAAAACAAAAGTTCCCATTCTCTTTCACCATACGTATGCCTGCCTCAAACACAGCTGGAATCTGACACAAACAGCAGCGTTGTTTCTGCAACACTAAAACGAGAATGTTTCTTTCAGTACACATCTTGTCATAGATGTTCAGGTCTCTGTGCAATCAGGGCGTTGCAGCACACAGACTGTATCTCAAAACCAGCCAGGAAAACTAGCACAGATCCCTGTGGCTACATCAGGGGCTGGAGGGATCCAATGCTTTATGGAATTGGAGCATAGGCATAACAGGTTTTAAAAGTTACCAGAGGATTCCCAGCATAATGAGTTGCATTAATTCTATTAGCTTGGCTCTTTCAGCCCACCTGGGTTTAATTAGACACTTTGATTGGTATGGCTGAACTCATTAACTTCCACTGATTTACAGATAGCTAGAGGAAGCAAAGCTGCACTAGAAGTGCTTTCTGGATAAAAGGGGCAGTGGCAGAATGAGTGGGATGTCTTGAGGGACCTGGAATAAAGGGGCAGTTGTGAAGGAGGTGGTTTATTGTGATAGAAGACTTAATTATGTAAGTTCTTTTTGTTCATTTGTTTGTGTGTACTTAGTGAGATGGTTTGAACCGTCTATTGTAGTTCGTTTTTTGACTTTGCACTGCAGCCATCAAGTTTTGTGTTAACCTTGTGATTTGGGTAGATTATGCTCTCTGTGCGTAGTTCTGCTGCAGGAAACAGTTGTGGTATCTAACGAAATGCCTTGAGGAAAAACTTCTCTAGTAATCCTTAAATGAATGAGATTCTATCTGAAGGGAACAGCTTGCTCAAAGTGATTTTGCTAGCTATCCAAATCAATAACATGAAAATTTAATGTATCTTTCATACTACTAAGCCTTTAAGTATGTGATATGAATTTGTTTTTATTTTAATTGAAACCATTTGATTATGGTCTAGTGTAAGTACAGGCCTGACCCACTTCTGGCCTGCCCCTGCTGTAACTCTTGACAGATTTTATGCTGTCTGAGGAGGGACAAGTGTTATGTTTGCAAGGTAATTACCAAGCAACTTCTGACTTGAAGGTCATGGTGGAGTCTAAATTTTTCTTTTGCTTAAGATGATTAATTTACTTAATTAGTTAATTATCCCTTCTTCCTTGGAGAGAAATAACTATATTAATAATGTTCTTATAATTCTTGCTGTTTCTTGAGTAGACAAATGTATAAAATATAGATATAATATAGGAAGCCAAAGTGGAGTGTTATCAAGGCTATTGCTGCCAGAAAGGCCTGGTAGCTCTACCTTCTTAATCTGAGATTTATATTAAAGCATGCTGTGTGCATTTTTTCCTTAAAAAAAAAAACCCAAAAAACAAACACCAAAACCACAAACCAATACCTTAAACTGTCTTGGATTGCAGACTTCAGACTGAAGAAATCTAATGTAATATTGAGTTGTCTATAGGATATGTAGCAGCGCAGGGGCTGAACCTGTCTCCTGCTGACCTGCTTGGACCTCTCCTTTTGAGACAAACAAGGTTTTCCAGGTCAAATGGGTAACAAAGGAGTAGAGAGGATTCTCTGTTGGGCAGGTATAGATGAAGTTGCCTTCTGAGGCTGCAGTGTTAATCAAGTGTCTTCTGGGGGGTTCTCTGTTAAGGGAGGTTAAGTTGTTCTAGCCTAGCTTGCCTAGCTGATGGCTGTGACAAGTGAGAAGGCTGATTACCTCTAAGACTTGGAGACCATGGCAGCTTGCTGCTCTTCCCTCTGCGCCTTCTCCCTTGGGGTCTGTTGTGCTGCTGTGCTTGCAGCCCAGCTCTAGACGTACTGACTTAAATAAAACAACTTCCTTTGCTGGCTGTGGAGGTTTGGCAGCAGTTAATGCATGGGTCTCCTCAGCTTGAGGTCCATGAAGCAACGACAGAAAGGTCCAGCGCTGCCTCTCCCTGTTGGGGAAGTTGCCAAGCTAAACTAGTCAAATAACACAGCGGCTTGACTAAAATATTGGCTCTGTGCCAAGTCGAGGAAGCAATTCTGCCCTTGGAAGCTTTTACCAATTAGAAGGATTTTGAGTTTTCTGAGGAGATGCCTGGAGTTGGAAGATCTGGGCTGTGGTCTTTCCTCAAACCAGAGGGGTACCTGGATGGTGGCTCTAGGTCACCGAGGCTGAGGAGGGTATTAATACCATAATTTAATTAAAACTTTCTTACATTGAAAACACCTCTTCAGTAGTCTTTAGTGGCTTTAGACATGGTCTGCTAGTTGTCTGTTGCTTCGCCTTGTGTTTCCTGATTCAAAACTAATATATAGATTAACTATTAAATGCTCCAGTGGACTTCAAAATTGGATTAAAGCACACAAATAAATCTAACCTGACTTCAAAATGTTTCATGTCAATCTGTTTTAAAGAGAAGCTAGGAAGGGAACCTGATGTTTCTTCTGGCTCTGACAACCAATTTTCTCCCTTTTTAGCTGAACTTGTGGGACTGAGCCTTTAGGTAGGACTCTCGTGTATGCAACTCTTGAGAAATTGAGGGTACTTTATGAAATTTGATATTTTCCCCAAAAAGCACCTCCTGTGTGACCTGGTTCTTGTCAGTAAGAATACAGTTTGCTACTTATCAGAGGTGCAACAGCATCTGTGTGGCCACCACTTGCAGTGGGTAGTACTGCTTTCTCTCTGCAAGAAGGATTCAGGGTTGACTTCCTCATGCTTTTAGGTCATGTGAATGCACCCTGCCCAAATCCTCTCCCTAAACTAAATTTTTAAAACAAAATTTCTCTATTCAATCTCCCTTTCTTCCCCCACTGGTCTGGGGCAGATGGCAGTTGGGTCATTTGTACGTCTGGGTTTTTGTTTGTTTTAAACTTGAACTACTTCAAGTTGTTCAGCCTGTGTGCATGCTCCCCTTTGTCCAGCTTGGCTGTGTCTCTCCACGCACTCCCTTTGAAGCAAAAATTGAGTCCTCTAACTGCTGCTCTTGCAGAAGGCCTGGCTTGTATGTCGTTTTGCTGAACAGTTTAAGAAACACAAATGCAATGTGACACCTCCACTACCTTGAAGAGAGGTAAACATTGTTTTTTCTTTCCTTCAGTACTAAGACTGCAGAGGGGGTAGTTTTGGTCACAATCCACAAACTTATTTAGATCACAGGGTCCCACTAGCCTTCAGCAGGATTTAGCCCTTGCTTGAATCCTGAGTCTGAGTCCAGACAGGCTCCTTCTTGTTTTGTTGGCTATCCTGCACATGTGACATATCTCTGCTCTCTTCTCTTCTGGAAAACACAGAGCAAAGCATAGGGAATGCCAGCTGTGACAGGTACATGTGCATATCTGAGCTGGCATGGCATGAAGAGCCAGTTCATGGCCATACTTAGATGACAGTGCACCTGGGCTGCTGCTCAGGGGTGGATGAACTGGGCTCTACCAGGCTGGAATAGCAGTGTTTGTCTTCCTGTTAGACAGGGAAAAAATACTGGAAGAACAGAGTTACTGCATCTGTTACTATCTTTGGTATAATCTAGCTTGAATGACCATACAAGGGATTAACTCTAGTCTAGGTTTGTCATGGAAAGCTTGTATGTGCCAGTGATATCAAAGTGCAGATGGCAGAGAAAAACAAGGTTAACTTTTCTTTTTTCTCTCTCTGACCTAGTGAGCAAGAGCTCTTCCTTCTTTCAGCAGTGCAGGGCTACAGGTAGCTGGCCACTGATTGCCTTTGTCCACAGGAGTGTTTTGCTCCATTTTTCAAGGGGGTTCCAGTTGGGGGTGGGGGGGAGCAGTAACTGCTTATGAGCCTCTGGACCTTACCCCTCTCATCCTAAAGACAAGAGCAGCCCAGATCCCTGAAATGCAGCTATTCTTCCAGGGGGCTGGGAGTAGGGCTTGGTGTCTGTGCATGCAGATGGAGCTAGCCCTGAACTTCCCTGTGGGAACCAGTAATGGCAGCTCTGGGAAGGTGTCCTTGACTCTTGAGCATTTCGGAGCTGAAGCGAGCCTTGAGTCTCTTGGGTGTTGACTTGCTCTGCATGTGACAAGCAACTATACTGGAACTACCATGAAGTACTCCTAAAATGGCTGGGCTTTGAAGAGCTCCTTTTAAGCTAATGCCACCAGTGCTAACTTCCCCTCGCACTCTGCTGCTGTGTGAGTCTCTTCCACCCTAGCCGAACTCTGTGGGAGAAGATTTATTCCTAAGCTGAGTCTCCACTATCAGCATTGGTACTAGGCAATGAGTTATTTTGACAGCTAATTTCCTAGAACTGCAGTAGGAGGCTAAAATATTTTAACACAATCTATTAGTTTGACAATTCTCAATACTTTTGTATTTATCAGGTTTTCTCTTTACTGAACATACGACAGAGCCAGGGAAGTTCTTGTCTCTTGCCTGACTAAAAACCAACAAAGCCCAACTGTTTTGTGTGCTGCGTTCTCCTGTGCTGAGTGCTGTCAGAGCTGCATGCTTGGCTCTCCTGGGATCTTGGGTAAATGCATGTGGCCCAAAGCAAACTGAGAATGAAACCCTTTCAGGCAAGAAGCTGAAGTAATACAAATGCTTATTAACAGTGTTAAAAGGTCTCTGCTAGATGGTATCTAGCTAGGAACACAAAACTCATTAAGTACTTAATGGCTCTGCTTGTGTTCCTGAAAATACAGATTTCTTACTAAGAGGACTGAAATCTGTTTCCCACAGAGGACTGCAGGAAGCCCTATGGTAGTGATGAATGTCTACCTGATGATTTGCTGTCACAAGACAACAATCCTCACTGAGGCCAAAGAAACAACCGTACATGAGTTGAAAAAGGTGGTAGCGGGAATACTGAAGAGGCCACCAGAGGAGCAGCGGCTCTAGAAAGATGACTAGCTGCTGGATGATGATGATAGGACTTTGCTAGACTGTGGCTTAAGTAGCCAAAGCTGCCATCCTCGTGTTCCTGCCACGGTGGGCTTGGTTTTATTTAGACCGAGCAATGGCACCTTTGAACCCTTGCATATTGACGCCTTCTCAAGCACCCAGAGCTACCTGATGTTATGAAGTCACAGAAGTCTGGTAGCAGATCTAGTGAGCAAGCCTTGCGTTAAAAGCAGCATCTCCTGGTTTGCCTCTTGCAGACAGGGTGCTGGTCTTGTCTATGTATTCTGTGTCCATCCACACCCTTCCAAATGTGTGTCTATCAGACCAATAAAGCATTGCAATTCAACTACATGATGTCAGTGTGCTGTAATGTCTAGGCAGCCAACATGTTTCCTGGGATTCTCCTCCCAGATGAGTGGTGGAGGAGAAGAGTGGCAGCAGCTGGTTACATGTGCACCTCCTGTATTGTAAATACCATGTTCTGCTATTTGCATTTCTTCCAGTCAATGTCTGTGGCCTTATCAGCTCTGAACTGCTGGGTTGGGTCTATTTTTTTTGGGGGAAGAAGTGTTGAACAGACTAACTTGGTGCACAAGCATTTGTTTCTCTGTCTTTATCTTGGCTCCTGACAGCAGTAAGTCTGAGGAGTTTGGCTGGAAATCTGGGGGACAGGCATGCAGGAGGAAATTCTATTCCTGCCTGTAGCAAAATCTTTAGGAAGACTATGATCTTAAGACCTGAGCAGAGGTAAGATTAGCAAACAGAGATTATTACCTTCAAAGTTAAGGGATGCTGCACTAATACAATGCACATCAATTAATTTGTAAAGCTGACAATAAGTACAATTACTGATGTGGATTGTTGAGAACCACTATTAACTGAGCAAGGATTTTTCTTCAAAGGATTAGGAATTTACTCCCTGGCTTCTGCCTTCTCCATTGTTTGAAAGGCAAGAAAAATACAGTGGAAAAAGGGCAGTATAGCCAGAAACTGATATAATAAAACTTCAGTTTGAGATGTCTGTAAGAAGTTAGTTGCCACAAGCTTTAAAGCATGAGATTGGTCCTATCAATGCTTCTACTATTAAGAAAGCTTATGAAATCACTTCTCTTCCCAAGCAGAATGGAACATAGCACTTTTTTTTTTCCTATGAACCAGACTATTTCAGAATTAATATTAAGATTTTTCCCTTTTATTCCTAATGATGTCTTCACAAGCCATCAGATCTGACTCGATTCATTGCTGTGCTGCAAAGGGAAACTCCTGGTTTTTTCTCTGTTAACAATCAAATGTGCTAATGCATCTGTTTCCCGAATGTAGCTCTAAAGTAGTGTTATTGCCAAGTCTTCCTTCTCTTGTACCAAGGGTAGTTCAGGCAGGCCAGTCTACATCTGAGTTAAAAAAACCCCACTCTTAAAACTACTCGGCCCCACCTATACCTCCTTGGATATAGGCTAAATATATAGACTAAAGACACTTGTAAAATGCCACTTACATTCTTAAACCTCACTGGAGCAAATGGAAATTGAACTCAAGTCTGCCAGCTGAATCGGATCCAGCGTTCTCTGTTCTCTGTAGCGCTGACATGTTCATCCACGCCGTCCAGCGCAGGAGCACTGTGGCAGAACTACGATGCCATCTAGTGACCGTAGTGAATTTATAGGAGAGAAGAAAGAACGTGCCAAAGAAAAACCTCAGCAGCCACAGAAAAAGTTCCAGAGTTGTCGTATCTGTAGATAAATAAGTTGTACTCATGTAGCTGGGCTGTAGTTACAGAAAATCTGATCAATCAACTGCCTGATACTTCCCACTGGGCTTGCTGAAAAACTCAGGTCCGTTCTGAAATTCTTGGCTGGCAGGGAGCACGAAACAAAGCATACTGGCATGCTGTTCTCCACTTCTGCTATGATTTTGGTCATTCTAACTTTTGAATGCCGTCTTACCAAAGAGAGATGGAAGAATTCCCTGTTTAAAAAAAAAAAAAAAGTAGTTGGAAGAAAGTGAAGACAGACGTTAATGAGGGATGTTGGTTGCTCAACAGTGATCATACCCTACAGACATAGGCCTGAGGGCAATCATGTAGCTGAACCAGGTGCTGAACTTCTGGATCTTATGCTCACAAATGTCTCTGCCAGGATTCATAATAAATGTTACAGAGTTAATCTCTTATCTAACTCATTTCTATAATTTGCTGTTAATATTAAAAGAAAATGTTCTATGCTTTGAATGAACTTTTTCAATAGACTGCCTTACACGGCCTACATACTACAGATAAGGGCAAACAACTGAGCTGGAGGGGGGGGAGACTTTTGTTAAATAATCCAGTCTATGACTTCAGGAGCCTAAAGAATTTTGAATGGATACTGCACCAAGCCAGACCCCTGCTCACTTCTCCCTGACCATCACCTTTGGTGTGCAGGACAGCACCCTTGGAGCAGCAGGACAGGAGCTGGAGAGCACTCCAACAGATTAAACTCTTACAGCCCTCGGGAAGCTTTGCCTGTGTACAGGACATGGGGGGGCTAAGGGATAGCGCTGTTAGGAGAGATCAAGCAAGTCCCAAACTAGGAACTGAAGAGGAGACATAAAGACCCTTGGGGAGCTGTTGTACCCTGAGATTGCAACTTGGCTCAGCACAGCATGTTAGGGAAGCTGTACGGTCCCAAGCTGGTATTTCAGCCCAGTCCAGCTACCCTGTCTTTCATACCACAGACTGGAGTGACTTCTGCAATACACAGCTTAAGGAATGAATCCTTTCATAGTCTCTGAGCCATTCTAGTTAGCTGTTAAACAAAACTGCTTGTTTCTGTCTCTGTAGCTTTGCCCCATCTTTGGCAGGCCAGGGCAGCCGTGGAAGAAGCCTCTGGAATTATGGTGGAGAAAATACTGGAGTATTCTGAAGGAGGTTAGCTCATGGTGGCAAAGAACTGTACTTTATCAGTGCTCCATGATGGAGACCTACTTGAAGCACCAATTATGCAAAAGCACTGAATCCCTTGAGAAGTGTAAAAAGCATGGTTGAGACTTATGCACTGACAAAAATGAAATGTGAGAACAGAATTTTAGCAGGTGGGGAGGAGTCTTAAAGTAACCTGGTTTTGCTGAGTGGTTTAGACTGGTCCTATGACTTGTTTGTTCTGGAGTTTCATGTAAATATCTTTTATAAAGCCAATCAGTTTGCCCTAAAATAAATCACAACTGGACCCAGGGAAACATGCACACAGCTATAGATTTGAAGAGAAACTTTCAGGCTTTCAAAAGGTGCCAATACAAAAGTTCCTGCGTATCAACAGAAGAGTTAACTAAGAACAAAGTCAACAAATGAAATTGTCTCGAATTGAGCTTATCTAATTTTTTTAAATTGGCACAAAGCAGAATGTGAACTGCAAATCTTTAGCTTCTCTGGTATGCATAACGTAAATGAGATAAGCACTTTCCTTGTTTATTATTGTTTGAGTTGGATTTTATTTTTAAGATTGGGCCAAAAAATCTTAATGGAAACAAAATATGAATGGGTACAAAACCATTAAGTTTTAGGTGATAAGCACTGCTTAATAGGAAAACTTCCATCAGATTTTTATGCGAGTTTTCATGTTTGATTTAAGGGACTTGATAGTTGGTAGGCTAAGCACTAGATTCAATTTTTAGGGCAAGAACATACTTCCATTACTCAAAAGACTTGCCTTGAAAATAATTACTTGAAGAAGAGGGTCAGCTCTCCAAAAAAGCCTCACTTTCTAGCAGGGCTACCAGGAAAGCTGTGTGCTAACAGGTGGAGAGTGGAAAATGGGGGGAAGAGAGCACACCACCCTTTCTGCTCTGCCTGGGTTGCGTTGCCTTCCAAGGTTCTGTGGAGTCTGTTAAACCATTAATGTGTCAGGATAACTGAGGAAACTCTTATATGAATGTTTCCTTTCTGCTATGTGGAGTTAGTGGTGCTATGATCTAAGGCTTTGAGGGTGGGGGATGTATTCTTTGTATGGGACTGTAGCTGTGTGTGGTGAAGTACGGAAATGCCAAGACAAAACATCACTTGGCAAAAGTGGGAAGAGCAAAGCAGAGCTTTGTACATTCTGTCTCTGCTTTCTCAATTTTGAAGGTTTTGTCATCCTCCCACAGCCAGACTACTTGCTACAGATGGGAGCCAAGTCCCTGCTGTACTTCAGGTGTTCCAAAACTAGATGTGATAGGTAACATTGCCTGTTTCCATGCTGAAACTTGGAAAAGACAAGACAATAGCAGACTTCTCCCTGGAGGATTTTTGGATTAGACATGAAATTAATCTTTCCTACTTCTGCATAACAGACAGCTTAGATCCACATATCATAACAAAACTTGGCAGGTGGTGGAGAAAGGTGCTTAGGTGGATTTAAAATGTGGTTAAATAGGTCTGGATCATGTAGGAGTTCCAGTAAGGCTGGCTTTTCTGGAATTTGGGTGCATAGGTCTACTTAGCCTTAAAAAGGAAAGTAAAATCTTTAGTCACAGCTTACTTAAGACCTGGTGTTCTGTATACGCATGCCTTACAAGTGAACCTGGAAGTCTCTTGCAGACAGAAGGACATCCATAGAATCTTTTGCATTGGAAGGGATCTTTAAAAATCATCTAGTTCTGCTTCCCCTGCCATGAAGGGTGATGCTTATCTGCTACTAGATCAGGTTGCTTAAAGTTCTGTCCAATCTGACCTTGAACGCTTCCAGGAATGGGGCATCCATAACTTTTCCTGGCAACCTGTTCCAGTATCTCACCCACCCTCACAGAAAAGAATTTCTTCCTAATATCTAATCTAAATCTGCCCTTTCTCAGTTTAGAACCGTTACTCCTTGTCCTACTGCTACAGACCCTGGTAAAAACTCTCTCTCCATCCATGCTGCTACCCTTCTTGTGTCAGCTCCCATGGTGGAAAGTAGAAATAGCAACCCTACAGTTCCCCCGCACCATGGTGCAGTAGTTTCTTGGAAAGTATTTCCAAGCCTCAAATCTAAAGTGTTGGAGTCTGTGCTAGGCATGGTGTCATTAGAAGACACCTTGAAACACACTTTCTCTTAACATAGGCATGCAAATGGCAGTAAACAGGCTTGTGGCCCAACTGCTAATGGGAACAGTGTTTCCCAAGCAATGGCACTGAATGTGGATAGACTGTTTTGGGAAAGTCTTGGGCTTCCCAAGCAGATGAGAGTGGGAAGCAGAAGAGGCAAGCTAGTATTTCTGCCTGCAGTCACACTGTCAACCAGTTTTCCCAAGAAACTCGTGTGCTTTGTGGTAGGTGAATTGTCACTGTGTGCATAAGTTTGTGGATGCAGTCCCAAAATGGTTCTAACCCAACTTCAGCATCTTTGGCAGGTGCTGAAGGGGCTGGTGTGGTCATCCAGAACAGTGAGTTGGACCAGACCATTGGAAAACAAGGTTTTGGTGCTAGAATAAGGAAGGCAGTAGCTAGAGGCAAGTAGAAAAGTAACAGCCTGTATATGCATTGGATTAAACCAATTATGGAGCTGGAGTCTGAGGTAAAGGCAGCTTATTACTGCAAGAACAAACCTAATAAGAAGATGGGGTCCTCTTTGAGTGAGGTTCAAATTGCATATGCTGTTGGGATGGCAGTAACACAGAGAAAAATCTCTCCTTTATGCTGTATAAAAAATGCTGCAGAATATCACACAAGCTGCACAATGAACTGTCTGCACTGCATTCTCCTATAGTGAATCAGGATGGCCTCACAAATGCCATCTCCTCTTGGCAGGCAAACTTTTTTGCTCCTTTGTGTTGGATAAAGGGACAGGCTGTCAATCTGAATGGACTAGCTGCTGAAAACAGCAAGATCCGTGTCTGAGAATGTGAATTCTGTCTGTACGCTGATGGTGCCTGTAAGGTACAGGATAGAATACTGACTTTTTAAATTTCCTCTGATGGCCTTGATGCTTGGGTAGACTCCATCTGAAATGACTCAGGAGCTGTAATGGTCCCAGCCTTTGGACAATTTTCAGATGCTATGTAATGTGATGCCTCATCTGCTTCTCCTCTGTCTGAGAGCACTCAAACCGGCAAACTTAAGCAGACAGAGAGAAGCTCAGATGTAAATGGATTTCAGTGGATTTCATTCTGTTTCAAAGATCAGATCGTGATCTGCAGTGGAATAGAAAAGACTGGTGCCCTCAAAACAACTGGAGAAAAAGAAATTTGCAGACTTTAGTGACACAGAAAATTAACTGAGGAGACGAGGAAGATGGCCTCCTCTCTTGGAAGACTGCACAGAACTTGACCTCTTGTATACAGAGACCACAAACGCAAAGCTCAGCTTCAGTCAAATGCAGGTCCCAATTCCAGAGTCATGAACGTTTTCAGTTCAGGCTATGGTACTGCAGAAAAGGGATTCAGAAATGCGTATCTCTGTACTGAACTCAGAATATCTGCAAATATTGGGAAAGTTTACACCACTGACTTCAGAAATGTCATGAGATCATTTTGCTTTTTGGTTACTATTATACTCTTAGTCTTTGTATTCTCTAGCTTGTAGTCTTCCTGAATAAGATCATATTGCTATTTTTTACTGGTTGTATGACATAGTTGCTTATCACTAAAAGATGTCTGATCAAGACAGAAGCTAATCACATGCCTAAATAGTTGGTTACAAAGCTTGTTCCACAATGCACTGTAATTTCCTGCATAAATCCACCACAAGGAGGTCCCAGTAGCTTCCAGATATAGGTAGATGTTAGGAAAAAAAACTATTTCAGCTGTCAGTTTTAGGTGACTTTGGAGGTAAACTACAAAATAAACTGGTGTTGTAACAGACAAATTGTCAAGATAGCTCTGGTCAGCACTTGATAAAAATCCCACTATCTAAAGGTAATGAGGGAAGAGGTATCCCTTGTTCTCAAACGAAGGTGTTTTGGGTGTTCAGCTCTGAACTTCTACATAAAGCATCTTCATGGGCTTCACAAGAAGATCAATTCAGTTACAACCCATCTTGCGCATGCTCCTGGGCAGCCAGTTGAAACCTTTGTCTTATCTGATGGTGGAGCACAAGACCTCAACCAGTGTTGCATGTTTTTTGGTAGCCTAGAAAGGAGAAAGTGGGACAGACACAGTTCAAATCATGCAGAACCCTCTTACCTTTTCCCAGTAGGTGTAATTGTTACTGCTCTTGACGTAAGGGCCTTATGGGCTTTGTGACACCTTTAGTCTATTTGCACAGTGACATTAGCAGCTTTGTCTTGTAAACTGTTGTATAAGGTACGTTACTGTGGGTCCTCTTCCAAGAGGGCATGTGGCAGGCGATTTAAAAAAATGTGTAATCAGCAGGGTTGCCTTCCTGGGGAAGGAGGAAGGGAAGCAAAGGTAGAATAAAACACTGGGGTGTAATTCCTAGGGTCCTGTGGTGCTTACAAGAGCATACGTGGTGAAGGCTGGCGGAAGCTGAGGTTTGCCTTGCCCCTGTAGACAGCAAGACCAAGCCCTGCTGAAAAATTGCATGCTCATTCCATAATTTGAAATGAGGAGCTATTGAAGTTCTGACACGCTCTTTATGTTACGGGGAAACAGAGCATGGAGACATAGGGTGCTCAGAGTCACTTGTGGAAAGAGGCAACTGAAGCAATGTACCCATAAAGATTATGAAGCAACGTCCCGAGGGAGAGCTTATACCAGCATGTGTGTCCCTCTCGGTTATTGTTTGTGGATTTGCTGAGCTTCTTCCCTGTTTGTGCCCAGCCTATCCATCCACCCATGGTCCTGCCCGTTGGCTAATGTAGTAACTTGAATTTCTTAAGAGTTAATCTGCATAAAAGACTCTTTCTTTTACCCACACCCAAGGCTGAGGACTGGGTCTGCTGTGCTGTGGGTGCAATGGAAACATAGTGCTGGGTCAGACTGGGTAGCTGGTGGCTCCTGCAGTTCACAGGTTGGGCAGGCTCCGGGGAACCATTTGAGATAAAAGATCAAATACATTGTACTAGAAAAGAGAGTGTTCCAGAAGGTTTTCATTTCTTTCCCATGGTTTTTTTGAATTTTAATTCTTTAGGTTTCCATCCTTAAAGAAGAAAATAAGCCACATGAATTTCTGATGCTTCATCTAATTTTATTTTGTCTTTAAGATACAGCTGTGCACAGATAGCAGAATATGCTCCCTAGCACTGATGTGTGACCGGAGAATTAAAATTAGCAGCTATTAAGAATGCTTAAAAATGTTGACTTTAATTTCTGCTCTCAAGGAAGGAACAAGTCAGTTCTTTCCTTATGGGGAAGCAGAAGGCAGAGAAACCAAGGGAGTCTTTTGTGAGTAGATATTCAGATTTACTGTGTTATGTTTTATGAGTAGATTTCACTCAACAGCTGTATTTTTCAGTGTGTTTGAATTTGTGAGAGAGAAACTTTAAAACAAATCAAGGAAATATTTCCCAAACCCACAGTCCTCTGTTAGCCCACCCATGCATGGACTGGGCATTCTTTTGAGTGGTCATTTTTCTCCACTACTTTATAAGTGCAGGTCTCCTTGTTGAAAATGCTTACACACTTCTCTTCATCATAGTCAGATGGTGTTATAAAGCTGTCATCAGAAATAAAAAAAAAAGACAAAGAGGTGATGAAATGAAGAGGTAAACAGCTTCCATTTGAAATGGTATCTACAATTTTAATACAAAGAGGCTATACTGAAGAGGTGTTCAGGATCAGAAAAGTGAGCTCACACAAAGCTCCTACCTTGGAAGTTACTTAGCCTGCTGTTTAAGCAGGATTAGGGGAGCGTTGTTTACTGATCTGATTTACACCCAAAGGATGTTTGTCATATTTATTTGCTACTCAAATATAATTGATTTTCCTTTTCAGCCGTAACACGTAACAAGAATTGCACGAGTGATTTGGTGTCACTCTAGTAAAAATTACAGACAGGCCAGAGTATCTTGAGCTGCTTCTCAGAGTAAAGAGGGGCTATGTGTGGCTTTAGGAAGACGTGGATTAAGAGCAGTAGAAAATTCTTAAGTAAATGTGTCTTCTGTCTTGAATCAGTATCTTGCCTGAAATTATAGCCCCAAGAAGAATTAAGTCCTTTTTCTAAAATCAAGAATATTTGTCTGAGGAACTTCTTGCACACTTGGTGTTGATAGTGTTTGTTTAATTCACAATTTTGTGATATTGAAGTGAGTGAGAGAAGAGTCATGGTCATTTCTCAGGGACCTCCATGTGAAGGGAAGTGCTTTGTGGTGTATCGTGGCAGCAGAGGAAAACCCCCCACTACTGCCCTGAACTCACCTGGTGCAGCATCTCATTCCGCTCCTGGAACAGGAACAATCGTTGCACTGTGCATCCCTCCAGGTGGAATCAAATTCATGCAGTTTTCCATTTAAGTCATGGCAGCCTGAAAACATAGTGTGCAATGCTATTGCTTGTACAAAACAAGTAGGATCTTTGTTGGCTTTTTACTTTAACATCCTTATCTGGCAAACATAGAGGGACCCCAACAGGGCAGGAATGCTACTATTCTAACACATGGAGAAGGGTATCCTGGGTCCCCCTGTTTCCTGTGGTTCTCAGCAGCGTTGGGTTTCATCTTTAAGTATAGGAATCGGAGCATCCAGCAGAAAGGAAACTAGGCAGAAACCTGGTCAGAATTAAGAAAAGGCTTTGACTTCACCCCTCATTAACACCAACTATTGTTGACTCCTCATTTAGAGCAAGACTAAATCTGCCCAGAGGACTTTTCCCAATCCTCAGTGCATATTGGATATAAGGTTCCTGTCCAACAGTCATGGAATAGACTTCCTGAATGAGTGATCTGGAAAGCAGGGCTTTATGAAGACAGGATAAGACATAGTGGAGGATTTGGGGGCTCTAGGTTGTCTTTGCCTATAAATATGTTCTGTTTCTTTGGCAATGCTAACTCATTGTTCTAGTAGTAGCACTAGCTTTCCCAGAAAAAGCTCTATTTTGGGGCACTTGGTTTCTTTTGCATACTGGCACACATCAGTTCTTCCTGTGTTCAAATAATTACATGTTTCTTTTGAGCGCTTATTTTCCCTTCAGCTCCGCTCATTTGTAGACTGATAGACCAGCTGTGTTCAGGAAGAACAGTCCCAGACTCAAGGGGAGCAGCCATTCTGTTCTTAAGAACTTTCATTGGATAGGGAGACAACTAATGAGTAAATTGATCAGTGTGCTGAACACGTGCCAGCCTGTTTCCTGCTTTATACTGGCCATGCACACAAGTAGTGAAAGGCCGTTCCCCTCCCTTCTCTGTATTTCTAAATATGTTGCCATAGTGAAAACAGGAATTGTTACTTCATGCAGATGGATAAACTAAGCTTATGCTACTTCCCTGGACAAAATTCATTTGGCTTGTGTGATGCTCCTTAGATAAACCCTTCTTTTTTTAAAACTTATTATAAATTCCATACCCCACTTCCACCCCATTTCCTAGTGGTTTCTCTCCACTGTTTCCACTTATTTCTAAATTGTGATAAATTCCACCAAATGGACAAATCAAATCAGGCAGTACTTGTGCTGATGTCTGTCAAGTTGAGGACAGTTGACTTCTCATGTAAGATCTCACCTTCAGACACCCCTGGCTTCAGTGGCTGAACGAAGCAGGAAGCATTGGACAGGGTCACGTTAATGGCAAGAACGAGAAGGCAGGCCCAGATGGTTTTCTGAACAAAAAAGCAGAATTAATATGAATACTTCAGTAACTATTTAAGATGTCTTGATGATAAATACTACCACTAGAAATAGGAAAATAGACTGTAGTCTCAAATCAAAGTCCAATTGTCTTTTGCAGTTTAGACACTTTAACACACAGTCAGGACCACTGAGCCATTTAGAAGAAGTAGAGGCAGAGCATCACTTGGGGGAAGCAGAGAGGGGAAATCTGTCTTTCCAAGCTGTTAAAATCAAGCATTGCCTAATAAGGGACTGGCAGACTGTGATATTATTAGTGAAAAGAGTGTTTTCTATTCCTTCCCCCCCCCAATCATTTTTTGTGTCATTTTTTTCTCCATAGGATTGATCGTCAACTGTCTGTGCCACTAAGCTCACTCATAGTTGTAAAAACTTCTTCACTGGAGTCTGAAGCATCCACTGGATGTTTCACTCTAATATTGGAGGATGAGGAACAAGATGAAGAACTTTAGCTGAAGTTGAACCTTCAGGATTTGGCCCTGCTTTGAGCAGGAGGTGAAACTGAATGACCGGTAGGTGTCCCTTCCAACCTCGATAATTCTATATTTTATGACCTTTGTCAACAGCTTTTTTCTGGAATTTCAGCTTAAATTCCTCAGTGAGTCCCTTATCCTTCAACATTATTTTGAAATGTTTGAAGGGCTTTCACTGGGGATATGACAGGAATTAGTGCAGGAACTCTAGAGTGGAATTAGCTGTGATGAAATTAAAATCTTGATAAGAGAGGAAGGGTGGAGCAGGAATAAACAATGATATATACATACATGTACATTGTATTTATATGTGGGTGGGGGGGTTGTGCAGGGTAGAACTTGTGACTTAGAAAAAGAAGTCGTATCTGAGAGACGGGAGGAGGAAAAACTAGCATTTAATTTTGCAGATGAGAGGTTAAAACCTGCAGAACTGCAACAGAGCTGCAACTGAATAAAAATCAAGATAATGTTTTTGAATTTAACTAAAAGCTCAGATGTTATCCACACTTTTCACAAAAATTAAGGCCAGTTCCAGGTTGAGACACAACACAGCTGCTTTCTGCCAGAAAAAAGCTAGTTCCAAACATTTCATGTAAGTGAAAACAGGTTATAATAAAAAGTCTTAGCTGGAGTCCCATTAGACATCTCCTGCCATATACATGCTGATATCTTTTACCCAAGGTTCTTACCTGCCTGTGCCTATCTGTCTGACTTTAGCTTTCAAAATTCAGAATTTCTACTTTCTCCAAGTTGCTTAGATCTCTGAGTACTGAGATAAACCCAACAGAACCTCCTTTAAAATCTGTAGGAAAATGCCATGATCTTTTACAGTATAAGATGTAAGTACTTACCATTCTTGCAGAATTATGAGGTTTCCAGTAAGGAGATGATCTGTAAGAAGCTCATAATCTCAGGGAACTTATATAGAGAGGGAATTTATGATAACAGTCCTTGAGCAAACTCAACATGCCTGAATAACTCCAATGAGGTCTCTGCAAAATTACCTCATTGGGTGGACATCATTAAAATAAAGTCAATTATATACAGGGAGGTTTGGCTTTGAAAGGCACGGAATAAACAGGTGTGGCTTTTGTGCAACACCAGATCTGGAAGGCAGTTATGGGAGGTACTTCAAAAGGAATTTAAAGCCTGGAAGGAATATTTAGCACTCACCCTGAGAAACCTCTTGGAGGCTGTGTGGTTGTCACTCACAGTAACCTTTGCATGCTTAGTCTGAGCCATCCAGGTTTTAAGAGAGACAAACTTTGAACCATCATTCAGCTTTCTTGTTCATCAGCTGAAGCAGAAAGAAGGCTTTTGTGGGAAGGAATGGTGGTTGGAAGGGTTACACATAAAGTGGGATTTCTGTGGAGAGAGGCTGGCATCTGTAGGCCTTGAGAAAAGGGTTCTAAGTAGCTATTTTCTTCCTTGTTTAGTTTTTCATGGTGTAGAAGACCCATATGCTCAGGTCCTCTGAGCAGGGAAAAAATAGGTATCCTATTTTCTTCCTTCATCCTTGTAGCTGGGGAGAAATTGTCCCTTTTCTGTAGAGTCTGTACATGTCAGGGACAGAAACACTTTCCAAATGCTTAGGACAGTAATTTGATAACAGAGGAGTCAAGCATGGTGTCATTTTGCTTAGCTTTGATCTAGTTAGTTCAAACATTGCAAACTGTGTAGTCCTGGTAGGGGAAGAAGTCTTCCCTTTATTACCAGGACTACACAGTTTGCAATACTTGAACTACTCTGGATACCTAATCGTGTTACCTTACTGTGTGGGTTTGAGACTTGAGGTTGAACTCCAGGCTGGGGTGGCTACTCCACATCTTCTACCCAAACTCCAAAATTGAGAGCTAGCTCAGAAAGTCCATGTGAAAAAGCCAGCAATACTGCAATGCAGGTCACAGTGAGACCACCATTCACAGGGACCGGCTTAGCTGCCTTTAAACTCAGTAGGTTGCGTAAATTGATTTTTCTTCAGCTACCAGATATTTCTTCAGGATGGCAGAAAAGAGCTGAAGTGCTTGCAGGTATTCATAGGTTGGATGGAGCTGCCAGCAAGCAGCCTATGATTAATAAGTCAGATATAGCGATGCTGATGTATGTACTGCCCTGAAAGAGGAGATGACTGACACCACAGCCACACGGCTTGTGCCCCTGACTGGTAAAACAACAGAAGGGGTCAGTCCATCAGCACAGGCACTGGGAATTTCTTTACTGACAACAGAGTTCAGCTGTCCCTTTTGGATCTCTCACAAATATGTATGAAGCCAATTTAACAGTTTGTGGTTTGGGATACTGTCAGTGTTTCAGAGCACATGTTTTTCTATTAAAGGCGGGGGAAAAGGCTCAGTAGGAAAATGAATTAATACACCTAGGCCAAAGCTGCCATTTGTGTTGGTTGCAGTGAAGGTGGAGAGAGTTTGTACTCTCCCTTCCAATGTCCTGTTCCTATGATGTCTGATCTAATTGATTTAGATCTTTGGGTTGGCTCGGGATGGGCCCCAGCTCTGTACGCCTGCTCTTTGTAACCTTTAAATGCTGAGAAGTCACTATTTCACCTTGGGCAAAAATACTGTGGTAAGTACCACAGAGTTCTGTTCAAGATATTGGCACTTCTAGGTCATTGAATGTAATTTGGAGCATGATAGTTTGGAAGAAAAGGACCATCAAATTACATTCCCTTAATTCTGTTAATATTACTGAGCCATTTAATTTTTTTTCTTCATGCACGTTGTGGAGCTTGCATGCAATATTTTGCTTGACAGGCACCCTGAAGCAGTTCTTGTATGTGAACAGAAGTCACTAGAGACATAGGAATTTGTGATGCTGGTGTACTGGACTGAAATTTGTGGAATTGGTTACAGCCAAAACCCAGTGAAATTGCTGGGTTTGGTGCTGAGTGACAGAGAACACGTTTGTTGCTCAACTCCAGAAAACAAAAATCTAACCAATGCACATGTGTGTTCTCTCCCTCAACTTTTTAGACAAGCAGTGACCACCCAGCTGTTCCCATTGCAGAGTCCTCCCTAATTTCTAGATGCAAGCTATGCCCGGTATGGAGAGAAGTTCTTGCAAGCAGCTTTCTTTGGAAGCAGCAGGGAGCGCTTTGTCTAAGCCTGGGCAGTGCCTAGGGAAGGTGGAGAACATTTTCAGGTGATCTGTCAACACAGGGGACCCTAACAACCTGCTGTGGTACTGAAACTGCTCAGAACAGCAAACTCTATGTACACAGTCCTTTCGTATGTTGATTACTGAGGTCATTTGTGGCCCATATTATGTTGCATTTTTCATGTTTGTGCACAGGATGGTAGGTGCCTTGCTTGTGTGGGGAGCAGGTATGTCTAATACACATTACTCTGTTGAAATCTCCTGTTGTCTTCCCAGGCAGTTTATTTCTTAACTAAAAACATCCTAAGAATATCACTGCTCTGCCCAGGTCTGTGCCTCCTTTCCACTTACGCTGCTGAACAGAGTATCCTGTTTCTTCCTAGGGCCAGGAAAATCTTGGGGACTTTCTTGAAGTTTTACCTCACTATTTTATTTAGTTATTCTTCACCTGGGATTTCCAGTTACATCTACCGATGACCACAGAGATAATGAGGATAATGCAAGATTATCAGCCTTGTTTTTTCTGTACCTGTTTTTTCTGTGCCTGCCAGTGCTAGGCAATTAAAAGAGAAATACAGCATGATTTCAGAGCAGTAATGTTATTAAAAAAACCCAACAAAGTAACTAATATCTATGAAAAACATTACTCTATGAACAACTTAAAGCTAGAAGAGACTACTCTCACATTCTGGAGAGGGATCGGCTTTCTGCAGGAGAGAATAAAAGTGTGGGATTCCTTATGGAAGATAAGTTCACGTCTCCAGTCATTGAAACCAGTAGGTTGACTACCACTGCCATTGAGAGGGGGAAAGCAAGAGGAAGCATGAGGCGTATCAGCTCACAGATCGTAAGTAAACATAATTGTACAAATAAATTCATCTTGTCCTTAAACCAACAATGCTATGTTATATACACTGGTTTTACAATTGTTAAATTTGCATGTGAGAAAGGACAACTGTTCTAAGGAAAAACAAAAGCAAACAGCACCAAGATATACAGTGCACTGTTGACACAGAAACATTGTAAGTGTAGTATAAGGAAGTTTTATCTGGTGGGAACTTTTTTGTTAACTCTGAAGTTCTTATACCCACAAACTTCAAAGCCTACACCCTCAGATCTCCCCAGGTATAGGGATTAGCAAATAATTGTATCACTTTTACAAGCAAGGGGTGATGTGAGATACAGATGGTGTGAGTGACTAGTCCCAGGTAACATATGGCATAGCAGAGACTTGAATTGAGGTCTCAGTTCAAGCTGGGAGGCCCAAGCTGGAGACAATGATCTCATTTCTCCCCAGATATGAACACCTCTGTCTCCTCCTGTATGTAGCAGAGTCCCCATTCCTGGGACAAATTTCAGTTTTAATTTAAGACATTTTCAGTGGGATGAGGAACACTTCATTTTTTTCCTTGTTTAGTTCTGTGAGTAAGCAAAGATCCCTCTTGCTAAGGCGCAAATGCATTGTTTTGGTAATTCCTCTGCTAGCTTCCTGTCAGGTCATGATCACCAGATGAAGAACCAGTGCTAAGCAAGGGACATAGAGACAGACAAGATCTAAAGAACCAACTGCAAATGCCAGGCTGTGTTTGCAAGGAGGAGGCCTCCATCTCTGCCGTGTGGGTAGCACTGAGGAAGATAGCCCCAGATACTATAGCAGCAGGGGCAAAAGTCCGGAGGCAGTAAAACAGAACGGATAGGAGTGACAGAGCTAGCCAAAAAGGCATCTCCAATTCATGGGAAATGCAGTATTTCCTACACTTCTAACTTTCAACTCAAGCTATGTGGTAACCAAATAGGTCTTACAAATCTTCAGTGAACCTGAAAATGACAGAAAAGTTTATTCTAGAAATGAAAAAACCACAGTGATTCCAAACACAGCTTGTTATTCCAGCCTTATAACTGTTTAAGCAAATGAAGATCATAAGCCTATGAAAAAATAGACTTTTTGATGGAGTCATGATTTAAGGGGTTAGCTATAGGAAGTGTGGTGGGTGGGAGTGCTGCTGTAGTTCTTCCCACCAGTGCTTTGTGGAACTTACATGGTGCAATAGTGGATGCCGCTCTAACCACACTGGCATTGGAAGACCACCTTTGGTCCTCCAAGTGGTAGCAAATTTGTGGAGTCTTCCATCTTTAACCCAACCTGCTGTGCACACACAAAATGAAAGGAGGCTTAACTTCAGTTTTTTACTGTCAGTTACTTAGTTCAGTCACCTCTGGGCTTTTTTCTGGGAAAGCTTAGTTCTGTGTATGTCCCACCTACACTGTATTTCAGTTCTATTTAGAGAGCACAAGCTTGTTTCCATTTTCTAAACTTGTTAGTCACTGATTCCATGAAGATAAAACTCAGTGGTTGGCTATTATTGCTGCATGGACTCAGAGCAGGCTGGGGTGGGGAGGGCAGTCACAGAATGTTTCAGCCAAATCCATGGGATATCTTGGCTGTTGGGATCTTTTTTTTTTTCCTTTCCTCCTTCTCTGCTGTCCACCACTGTAAGTAATAAAATCCTGCTTCCTCCCATTTCTTGTCCTACACCCTTCCTGTCTCCTGCACTGTTCCTGTCTGTTCCTGATGGGCAGCAACTAGAACAGAGCAGAATAAAGAGGGTTGTTGTGGCTCTTGTTTCTGGGAAGTTTCACCAGGATTGCACCCAGGCTGTTTAGTTCATGATAACATTATGCATTGCACAGCGGTGTCAAGGAGGAAGCCCAGGAAAAACAGCCATAAACCTCCCTGTCTGTGACTACTCCTTAAAAGTATTTGAACAGTTACTGAGAGTATGCTTGTGCTAGAATGCTCTCCTTCTCTTTGAGAAAGCAAACAGGAATCACAGCACCTGAAAGAGTAGAACATTTGACAGACTTTGTGTAATTTTTTTCACAAAATGACAGATAGCATTTTATTTTTGGTATTCCTTCAAATGTGAAATCCACGAGGAGCCTCCAAGTCGCTTTTGTTACTGATAAAAACGTTTATTTTTGAAACAGATTTTAAAAACTAATATGAAAACTGATTTTTCTCAAGAAACAGGTCTGTGAGCTATTCGGGTAGGAAGTCTTTGAATCTCCAGGCTCAAAATACTTCTTCCCCTAAGAAGCTGCAGCTGTTTGTCCTGTAAGTGAGAATATTCCTTCAAGTACCAGCCGAGGTTGTGTTCTGTGTAATTTTTACATGAGCAGGCAGAAAAGGGGAGAAGTCATTCAGGACAAATTCCAAAACTGTTCCTCTGCTGCAGGATATGAAAACTCTTTGGAGAAAACTTACCTTAAGATCTTGAGCAACATGAGAACTTTCATATCCACATGCTGCTATTTAGGGGAATTTTGAGGAATTATGTGATTAAATCAGTGAATGAAAGTCAGGTTTTAAATGGGCATATGTAAATGTTTATACTGGAAAAAGCTGAACTGACTCTAATTCTGGCCCTTTGCATTTTTTCAGCCTTGCAGGAAGAAATTGTACAGAAATGTGGAGTTATTGACTGATATCCAGCCTGTGGTGCGGAGAACTTTAAAAGGCTAAGAATGTAATACCAGTGCTTGCAAAATGCTTGGATTATTTTCCCAAAAGGAGGTATCTTAAGTGAAGCCATAAGAAAGTTTAAAACAATGTTCATAGGCAAATTACCAAAAACAAAGCCAGAGAAAACACACCACGACATCAAATCCTTCTGACTTGACTGATGGCTTGCAGGGCTTGAGATGGGTCGTCTTGAAGCAAGTACCCCTGCTGAATAAACATAGGCTGACAACTGCTTTTGGGCCAAGTGAGGATCCCTACCCTAATACTTTTATAAGACAACAGACTTACCGTGATTATGGAGCGTCATTAAACAGTCCACTTGTCCTGGAATGTGTTTCTTTTCAAACCATATAACAGTTAACTGCAGACTGTCATGGGCTTTAATACTCAATTCTGGAGCAAGGAGGCTATGTAGAAGTCGCATTTTACAGGGTATTGTTGACTGGTCTCCAATATGTGGGCAGATTTAGAATATTACCAGTTGCCAAGTGGGAGATTTGGTTTTGACCTTCATCACTGGCTGGACTTCTCTGCCCAGGGAACGTGGGGAATTTTTATACTGATCAGACAGAAGGCATCTGCCTTTCTAAGTACCTCAAGCTCTGCTGCTGTGAGGAAGCACGTCTCCAGGGCCTGATCTGGATCACTCTTCCACTGTGACAAGAACCACTAACACAGCACAGTGTGTGCAGACTTTCAGGAGCAGGGCTTAGAGGAGAACACCTGACAGCAGGTCAGAGAGGGCAATGTAGAGGAACAGTCACTGCTATAGGGTGACATTGCTGAAAATAAGGAAGGGGAAAAAAAAAAGGGGGGCGGGAGGGGAGGAGAAAATGGTGATGATCTTCTACCCTCACTGTCTTTTCAGAGGTTGCATGTGTTAGCAGCATGGGTCTTGCCAAAACTCGTGCAAGCAGTTTAGGTATGCCCCGAGTAGAAGCCATTGTACAGCATGTCCCAAACAGTCCATCCTTTCCAAATGATAATGGATTTTGACACGTGGTGACTAGAGCAGAACCTGCAAAGTGTGAGAGTGGCTTATCCCAGGGTACTGGTGCATGGTACGTCAGAGTAGTGAGGCAAATGCATTCCTTTCTCAAAGAAGGTGACATTGCTTCACACATTACATAAAAAGAGTCAACATTATGAAACATTTCTGAATGTTTCATCTGTATTTATTGTATTCAAAAAAGCTCAGTGATACCAATGAGAGAAATGAGACATTGTATCTGATTATGTATTCTGTAGAACAATTAGGAGATTAGAAGTGAGCTGCTGAATTACTCCATCTTACAAGATCTCCCATGTCTTTGAGCTTCTCTGTGATGGCAAAGCATCTGTAGGAAGAGCAGGAATTCCACAGTGCAGAGAGGTTTGGAGCAGGTGGGTTGTTAGCCCACACGAGAGTAGATAAAACACTCCTTTGAGGGGTCACTCTTCTGCACCACATCATAGTTACAGGTCTTCTTGTTGAAAACGATTTTACAGTTCTCTTTGTCATAACCAATAGGAGTATGAAAGCTGTCATTGGCAATGAGAAAGCAAATGTTAGATTGAGAGCAATAAAAGATTCAGTACTTCAGAGGTGCAGTGGTTATAGCTTGAACTAAAGCGGAGTGAGATAGCTCTGAAACTATGGCTAAGACCAGCCATGTGTAGCTTGAGTGCTAAACGGCTACAGCTTCCGGTGCCTCAAATGATGCCTTGCTGTACTGGGCTGTGTAGATGTACCAGTAGGCTCAGCACTAGCATAGGGATTTCTGGCACAGCACTCTACAGCATGACATAAGCATGGTCTTGGCATGTTTTATCTCTTTTCCATTCATTTTTCATTATTGCCAGTTTGCTTAGAATGTGGCAGCTGTCTCCTGATAGACTGTCACCTGAGCAAAGGCGATGGTTATAATCAAGCCATTTTGGCCCCTTGAGAAGGCAGAATAAGAGGAAAAGGGGATGTTGGAGATAGATACGTTGGAGTGGAATCTTGTGACTCTAGGGTGAGCATATTCACTGGAGAAAAGCACCTCTGGAAAGGGATGCAGATCATCATAAGCCCTTTAGAGGAGCTTCACTTAAGTCCCTTGTGGAATTAATTCCTTCCTACCCCTGATTTCCCTGCTAAGGGAAACTGCAGTGTAAGAGGGGTTCACAAGTTCCTCAAAATTAAAGGCAGGCATCAACTGAATGTGTCTGGAAGGGCCTGTGTCCACTCCCAGCCAGCAGACAGTGAGCTAAGGTAAACACAGCTAAGGCTGAAGATGGTTAAGAGCTATATGTGGCTTGCCCTACCTCTGTGACATGCACGAGGAAAGGCTTTTTTGTGCCCTTAGAAACTCATTTATCCCCAATAAATGGAAAACTGTGGTATTCCTATGTGCAATGATGCCAGCAAGAAGTTCAAACTTACAGGGAGCAGCAATCTATTGTATCTCGGCTGCAGCTGCATCTGAAGCAATTTTCTGTCCTAGCGATATCTCCAAAGGGATATAGTTTTCCATCCACGATACAGCCTGCATAAGAAAGCAGCAAAACAAAACATGATCTTTAAGCCTCCACATAAAGGCTGACAAGCTTAAATTATTTCAAGTTTTCTGGAAATGTTTTTCTTAGCAATAGTAAACTAGAATTCATTTTGTTCTCCAGGTTAATACTCAGGCAATTTTGAAAGCCTGAGCTTTTTCTTTCTTTGCTTGTTAGTCTCAGTGGGACAGATCTGGGATGAAAGTGAGCAACCAAACAGCCAGATCCGCCACCTGGCACCAAACTTTATTGAAAACTACTCTCAACTCCTACATCAATAGCAATAGCAACCTACCACCAATAGCACTAATACTGCTGCAACAATACCCAGTCCAGAAGAAGAGTTTGTTTTTCCCTACTTTTGGCAACTTGGTTCTGAAACTTCCTATTCATGTCTTTCTGACATCTCCCCACTTCCTTGTATTTTGAGCCCTTTGTGGCAACTCCACATAGAACTGAGCTGCCCCAGAACAATCAAGTGAGACCTTCCCTGTTCTTACCTTTGTTGGCCTCCCCTGCCTTGTTCTTTTGAGAAAAGCAGAATGCATCTCCCAGTGTCACTATGATGCCCATCGCAACAATGAAAGCCAGAAAACACTTCTGTAAAAGAGGCACAGAGTCCACGGTATGAATTTAATTCCACTTTGATTACCTTGATCTTCAAAACTGAAGCAACAATTAGAAATAACCTTATGCATACATCAAAATGTTGGAAAAGGGCACTCCAGATATTTCACTGCATTGATGACTGTTCCTTTAGGTGGGAAGAGACAAAATCATTTGACATAAATGTGTCAGCAGCATCACTCCCTGCCACTGTCCAATCTCTAGAAATCATAAAAAAGCTTCAATAGTATTATACAATTGAAAGCCCCGTCAGACTCTTTATTAGCGCTTTATTTATTGCCTTTGAGTCAGATTTAGCTATTTCTATAGCAAATCACTTTCTGAATAGCATCCCAATCCTTCACTTTTGGGTACAGCAATTTCTCCAAATTTGGCAGTGGAGCGGCGATCTCAGACCTGATTCTATTCCAGTAAGTTTTTTGAAATAGGTGGCTGTCATGGTTTAACCCCAGCCAGCAACTAAGCACCACACAGCTGCTCTCTCACTTCTGACAGTGGGATGGGGGAGAGAATTGGAAGAGTAAAAGAGAAAAAACTCGTGCACTGAGACAAGGACAGTTTAACAGGTAAAGCAAAAGCCACACACAAGCAAAGCAAAACAAGAAATTCATTCACTATTTCCCATTGTCAGGCAGGTGTTTAGCCATCTCCAGGAAAGCAGGGCTGCATCCCATGTAACAGTTACTTGGGAAGATAAATGCTGTAACTCTGAGTGTCCCCCTCTTCCTCCTCCTTCCCCCGGCTTTAGATGCTCAACACGATGTCATATAGTATGGAAAATCCCTTCAGTCAGTTGGGTCAGCTGTCCCAGCTTCTTGTGCACCCCCAGTCTCCTCACTGGCAGGGTAGCATGAGAAGCTGAAAAGTCCTTGGCTCTGTGTAAGCACTCCTCCGCAATAATGAAAACATCCTTGTATTATCAACACTGTTTTCAGCACAAATCCAAAGCACAGCCCCATACTAGCTACTAGGAAGAAAACTAACTTTATCCCAGCAAGAACTAGTACAGTGGCTGGGTAGAGAAGAGAGATACAAATTAGTGTCTTAGGGCAAAATTACGGTGCTGTACATTCTGCGTAGAAGCACGTGAGCCGTCTTGTCAAACCACACATACACAGGTCTGAACACGTCGCAGTACACCCTTCCTTTTGTCTAGTGGCGGCAATGGCTAAACATCTGTGAGAGATCTTCAGAGATGTTCATTGAGACCTGCTGAACAACCAGGACTTTTTTGAAAAAGCCTGCATAACTTCGTAATGGCAGTTATACTGGGGTAGAGGGACTGGAGAAGCATGAGAGAGCACAGGGTTATTTTGATGGGTTGCACAACTTAAGGCAAAAATTCAGGAATGGTTGAAGACTGAGAAGCAATGGAGGAAGTTTAAATTTCTTGATAGTACTTAGATTAATATTAAAAGATTGAAAAATTAGTAGATCTTTCCAATTCATTGTTCTGAACTCTGGAGGCTGTTGCTACCTGAAACTGTGGTTTAAAATAGCAATGAGAGGTGTTGATTTTAGGCAGCTCTGCTGTCGACCTTGGGTTACTTGAATAATGATGTCAAAAGACACTGAAAGGTCCTGAACTTTAGGCAGATGGTGAGCCAAGGGGAATCTCCTCTGTCTGCTGTGGAAAAAACTTGCTATTTTAATCCTTGGTGTGCTGCTTTCTTACAGGGTTAAGGGACATCTATGGTGTAGTGAAAGGGAGGAGGAGGGTCTATGGAGTGGTCTGGGAAGGGTGTAAAGCTTACTTTCCATACTCATTTTGTTTGGAGGATTTGGAGTTCCTGAGGCTTTGGGGTAGAATTGAGCCAGTTGCTATGCTTAAGGACCATAGCCAGAATGAGAAAACTTATGAAGAAAGACTGAAACTCTTAAACTGTGCTATTCTGTGGTGCCTGGCTGTCCTGATTTTAGCTGGGATAGAGTTAATTTTCTTTCTAGTAGCTGCTGTGTTTTGGATTTAGTATGAGAATAATGCTGATAACACACATTATTTTAGTTGTTGCTAAGTGATGTTTATATTAGTCAAGGACTTTTTCAGCTTCCCATAGAAGCTGAGAGGGAGCATAGACAGGACAAGTTGGCCAAAGGAATATATAGACATCATGTTTAGTATCTAAATGGGGGTTGGCCAAGGGGCAGGAATCTGTGATCACCGCTCAGGATTGGGACAACCAATCATTGGGTGGTGAGAGTGTCTTGCATTGTATCGATTTTTTATATTATTTTACCACTATTACTATTTATTATTATTGTTGTTGTTATACTCCTCTTACGTTACTGTTCTGTTAAACTGTCTTTATCTCAATCCACAAGGGGGTTTTTGCTCATTTTTTTCTCCCTCCTGTTAGCCCTCTTCTCCTTATCCTGCTATGGGGAGGGAGGAGAGGGGGAAGTGAGTGAACAGCTGTGTGGTTGTAGTTGCTGGCTGGGGTTAAACCATGACACTGGCCAAAGGAAAATTGTCTAAACATCTCTTCCATGAAGTTGTAGGATGTAACACTGCAGCTGGTCTCTGCTGATGCTCCACATGTATTTGGCGTGGATCTGTGGGGCTATCTGTGCTGTGCAGCTGCCCAGGGCTTCGTGAGCTCAGGGAATTGTGGCTTTCCACAGAGGATCTCAGCATGAGATCCTGCTTGTTGTATATTAGCCATCCATCTTGAGTTTGGCGGTGGCTTTCCTCCAAAGTGGTTCAGGTGTTTGCAACAGCACAGGCCAGTTCTACTAGAGGTCTTACTGCTGTCACTCATGTCTTCATAGAAAAGACTGAAATCCTCCTTTTGCTGTGCTGGATTGTCTTCTGTGAATGTTTGATCCTGTCTTTGCTCCAACATTTGTCCTTATCTTGCTATTAGATGAACTTGGGCATGCTCCTGTCACTGAAGACCAAAGTTCTTCCACTGCCACTGAATCTAAATGGAAACAGAATGGGAAGTCTGTGGTGCCTAACTGGTGTCTAATTGCTGTCTGAACTGGCTTTATGCTGGAACATCAGCTAAGCAACAGATCGTTAGCAGTAAAGGGACCACATATAAGTAGGCTGAGCACAGCATGTATCAAACAGGTAAGAAAGCACTGTCATAAACAGTATCCTTTATTAGAAATGGCAGAGATTATTATTGTTACACTGATTCCAAAGTCTCTTAGTTAAATATCGGAGTTGTGTTTTTCTGGGAGGTCTGTAAGCAAGGCACTTCAAGGAATCTTTTTTCTTTTTTCCCCGCTTGGTTGCCCTCTTAAAAAGGGGATGCCACCACCCATCGTGCAGAACGGAATCTTCCAAACTTGATTTAATAGCCTTTGAAAGTGGGTGAATTACTGTGGAATGAGATACCAGATCTTTTTGTTCAACTAAGTCTTGCCTGAGTATAGACGAGCCCTCAGGAAAGCTTAGGCACAGAAAGAAGTAGATGATAATTTCTCTCTTTATTTATGAATCTACATATATTACAGAAACTACTGCCTCTTCTGTAAAACTTTATGCCATTCCTGAGATTCTCATCAAAGGTAGTGACTGATGTCTGTACCTTTGGGGATTATGTGAGCATAAATTAGAGGAAAACTGGGCCATAGGGCTTTGTCTGTCTATTTAGCATTACCTAACTGTTGATTCAGATTCTGCAAACATATTTGGAGGTCTGAAGAGCTGAAACAGCACACAACTCGATAGATCAAAAGAGAAATGCAGACAAAAAACTACTGTGTATTACACTTTTCATTATAAAGGGACCATATTTTAAACTGTTTTTCACATCTATAGATTTTAAAAGTATGGTCCTTAATGATTACAAAATTCTGATTATCTTCACAAATATTTCTGAGAAAAGGATAATAGCAAGTGAAAGACTAAGAGGTATATGTGTGCAGTTTCTTGCAAAGAATTATAAAACAAAGAACAAAACTCACAGTAATTTTCCTTTCTTCCTTTCTTTGCATCTTGCAGTTTTCAACAGAATATATTCACATTCAAAAATGTGCAACTATGTGAGTCTCTTAAATATCCTTCCTTTGCAATTGTAAACCAAATAGCTATCTGTATCCTCAGTAAAAAAATTCTAAACCTTTGACTTACCATTGTGGAATGCTTGGCTTCCAAAGACCTCCAAGTCTCCAGAAGAACTCTGCAAGTGCTTTATGTGGAATCTGAGAACAAATATTTTATGGTGCCTTTATGTTGAGCAATTCAAGCCTACGGGGGGGAAAAAAGCTTACTCAACTCAAATGCAGTTATGTTGAAATTTCTGAAGAAATCACTGAAATTTTGCCAGCTGGCAATGAGAAAATATTTGATTCTGTAGAGCACTGACCTGAGTAAAAGGTTGTACACGGAACTTTGTATTCTTTGGAAGTATTATGATTAGAAGAAATGCCTTTCTGATGAAAAACAAGTATTGATAGCTAAGCTGTAGACAGTATTGTATGCTTAGGTGATTTTTAGCTGTGGAAGGAATGCATGCTGACCATTTCTGCTATCAGGGGGCTGGAATATGCTTACAGGAGGAAACTAAGTATTTATAGCTCAGGGAGCTTTTGCCAGATCTTTGCTTACTCACGTTTAAGGCTGTGGTGTGCACTGTACAATAACTGGAGGTACCTGACCATTACCAGTATTAAAATCTCTTAACGTTCAGATCTTAGTCAAAGCTGGATCACATTACAACACTTCTCTTTCTCCTCAGCTAAAATAAGGTTTTCCTCTCAAATCAAAAGCCTGCTGTTGCTCCTGTGGGACTGTTTAGGCTTTGTCCCAAATAACTGATAGAGTATATGACCGCTTTTATACATGCAAAATACTTTCACAAGCAGTGATAAATTTCAGAGTGGTAACCAAACACTCTGCTTTCTCTTGCTCCTGCAACCTCCTTTTTGAATGAAGTAACAGACTGAGGCCCTACCTACATTTCAAAAAGAAATACTTCGTTACAGACGATGGCAAGCAATTTGAAACTCATTCCTATGGCAGATTTATCATCAGCTACAGGAAATTTGGCATATGGTTTTAGGATGACATTCAGAAACTTTGGACAAATAAACAAAATGTGGCTGTACTACAGGCTAAATAATTTGGGGCTTGTTTTTGGGGTTTTTTTAGAGTAAATTAAACACAGAGTTGTAAATACTTTAGAATGGTGGAATGGTGGTAAGAAAAGTTGTCATTCATTTCCTCCTGTGTGTTTCAGAGTACTAATAATAACAACTTCAGGTTCAATCCAAAGAATTTATCAGGAGCAAAAAAAAATAAATTAAATACATCACATGACATAATTCCATGACGTTCTTGGAGGAAACGCTGAAGTTGAAGTCTGTACAGCTTTGATATTCCTTTAGTAAGAAAAACATAATTGATGAAAAGTTACCAAGCATTTGGTTTTACAGACTAAGCACCTGACCTTTTTTTTTGTTCTGATATAATCACTATATGTTTTTAAAACTTTCATTTCATGAAAAACATGTTTATAAATTTCTTTTCTCATCTTTTGCTTCCAGCATACTAGATAATAGTACTTAATCATCAAAATCTTGCTCTTGTCTGTGCTTACACAGTGTCAAGTCAACTTATAACTTTTCTCACATGAGTACAGCGGTTTTGGTCTTCAGTTGTGTAGCACAGATTTCCTTTCATTCTTGTAACCCACTTCTGGGTTACCCATTTCTCCAATCTGACAGTATCTCGTTTCAAATCTGAGTATAGAGCAAAAACTTGTAAGTATTGTGGAAATGACCCCAGATACTATGAAGGACATAATGCCTTTCCTGTATATACATCCAGGGATCACATCGGCTGTCTTAAGCACCATATTGTTCTAGATACAAAACATTTGCTTTCCATCCCTAAATTCTTTTCAGGGGCACTGTTGTTAACATAGATTTTGTATTATACAGTTTTAAAAAAATTCTATTCCTATAAAATTGAAAAAATCTCTAAAGCATGGATTAAGTAAGCACAGTTTATTTATTGCACCATTGAGACAACCAGACTTAGTCATCATTTGTCCCATTAAGCGATGTCTACAAACACGATCAGCAAACGATTTTGTATTTTTCTCCCACATCACTTGATACAAGGGTTTCATACAAGTGTAGAGAAACTATAAACAACGTGCACCAACTGGCGTGCACCAGTTTAACAGCATTCCCTTCCCTTCACCTACCATGTTCAGGCTTTGCTATTCCCAGGTCACCCTGGGCTTGTCAGGAAATTTTATGCCAGTCCTTTTGTGGTTTTCCATAGAGACCTCAAAGCAAGACTGACTTTGCTTTCAAAGCACTTGCTAGGCAGAACACTTTATTCTTCTGCCAGTGAGTTCTTGATAAAGATGCAGGAGCCCTGCCAGCTGTGCTGCTGATTGCCTGCTGGTAGGCTGACTCTCCTCTGAGTGCCTTTGAACCTCCTGCCTCAGGATATGCAGATCTTGCTTTAAAATAACTTAGTCTTTTCCTAAAGTCTTAGATGTGGCTACATCTCCAGTGAGTTGCTTTTTTAATACATTTCTTTCAAGAATTATTCCTTCCATAGCACTGCACTAAAGCGTTTTTCACCAGTTGTCATATGGCATGAAGAGAGACAAAACTGCCTGACAAGCTCTCCAAATGTAAAATGTAGCATCCTTGGGATCAGCTCAGCCATTTCTGATCATTTTCAATATTCCTACGAAGTTGATAGCTGGGTTATGATAACACACAGTGTTGATGGCCTGCCTTTTCTGAATGCAGGACTACTAAAAAGCAGGAAACACTTTTAAGGCTTTGTTGGTAGGACAGCTGCTAAAGATTTCATACTTAGACCTTTCCTAGTTTCCCAGTCACATGCTGCTAAACATGTCTGGTCTCTTTCAGCTTCTCAAGAAGTGTTTTCTCTGAAGTATTGACATCTGGAGAAATATCTGAAAAGGTAATCCTGTTCAGATATTATGGTATTATTTTTATAGTGGTTAGAAATACTTTTCTAGGACCTTCTAAAAGGCAGGCTGGTTTGGGGGGATGGAAAGGGAGGTGATGCCATTTACCCTTGTCCTGTCCCCACGCTCCTGTTTCATGACCCACAGGCAATGTGCACCTCAAGGTAATCTATTGTTACCAAGCCATTTGTCAAGTGTGTTTTTAGAGCCGGAGACAGAAAAGACACATTCCGCTGGTTTCACTTCCAGGCTATTTAAAAATCATCTAGTTAAATTGATGTAAAACCTAGCAGATACTCTTCCTTTATTTTAAAGGTAGTAAACTTTATGTTGATTCACACCCAGCAATAGGTTTAAGTAGTAGTTTGGTAATAGTATTTTAAGTAAATTCCCTCTCAGCTAAATATAAACTGTTAGAGAGATTCATTTTAAGTGCAACTAAATGTTTTTGCACTGGCTTAAATAAACTAATTTAAATTCATTGCTGTTAAGGAACTCTGGAGTATAAGAAAGAGTTTAGAGTAATATTCTTGGAGAGAAACTCCACATTATAATCTGCTAAACTAGATCTGCCACTGTTGTGGTCAGGAGAGGCCACTTCTGTGTATCAGGATTAATGTAGACGCTGCAGCAGCAGTCCATTAGCAGCAATCAAAGTCACAATCTTTTAATAGCTTTAGAGGCAATGTTGCTCTTATGGGAATGAATTGTCCAAGCAGGAATATGTATACACAGGACTTAACAAGAATTTTTTGCTATGCTTCCAGAACCACCCTGCAGCTTTATTCCCTTTGTAGCTGCCTTCAGCTATTCAGCTAAGTATGTATAATTCTAATGTCTCCAGATTCCAATAAAAAGGAATATGCTTTTCCTTCCTTTTTAAATGCACGGTTCATGTTCAACCACACCAAGGCTGAAGCACACCAAGCTGAGTGTGACCTTCACAGGCAAGAGAGGTGGGCCCATGCCAACCTCATGAAGTTCAACAACAATCACAAACATGGATACAGGCTGGGAGATGAGTGGATTGAGAGCAGCTCTGAGAAGGACTTGGGGGTGTTTATGGATGAAAAACTGACTTTTTTTGTTTATAAATTTCTTTTCTCATCTTTTGCTTCCAGCATACTAGATAATAGTACTTAATCATCAAAAACTGACTATGAGCCAGCAATGTGCACTAGCAGCCCAGAAAGCCAGCCACACCCAGGGCTGCACCAAAAAAGCATGCCCAGAAAGTCAAGGGAGTTGATTCTCCTACTCTACTCTGCTATTCTGAGACCCCACCTGGAGTACTGTGTTCAGCTCTGATGCTCCCAGCATAAAACCTCAAGCAGGTTTGCCTCCATGGACCTCAAGCAGGTCCAGAGGAGCGCCACAAAGATGATCAGGGGGCTGAAGCACCTCCCCTGTAAGGACAGGCTGAGAGAGCTGGGGTTGTTCAGCCTGGAGAAGAGAAGGCTCTGGGGAGACCTTATAGCAGCCTTCTAGTACTTAAAGGGGGCCTACAGGAAAGATAGGGAGCGGCTCTTTATCAGGGAGTGTCCTGATAGAATGAGGGGTAATGGTTCTAAACTGAAAGAGGGTAGATTTAGATTAGATATTAGGAAGAAACTCTTTACTCTGAGGGCAGTGAGACACTTGAATGAGCTGCCCAGAGAAGCTGTGGATCCCCGGAAGTGTTCAATGCTAGGTTGGATGGGGCTTTGAGCAACCTTATCTAGTGGGAGGTGTCCCTGCCTATGGCAGGGGCGTTGGAACTAGATGATCTTTAAGGTCCCTTCCAACCCAAACCATTCTAAGATTCTATGTTCTAACTTGCCACCAAAAAACCAAAAAACCTTTCCCTTTCAGATCCTGCACAGCCAGAGGGCAGATGTCCTCATGGTGGATTAATACTCGAGAACAGGTATTTTGCGAAGTTCACCGCTGATTCCATAGAACATACATATATCTTGCAGATAAATACTTGCACATAACTCACCCAGATAACTAAAGCTCATATACTTTGGAAAGATAATTTTTAGCTTAAATAGGTTCAAAGCCTAATGAGAAAAGTTGGAAAACTCCTATTAACTTCTGCAGCCTTCAGATTAGATCTTACAGCTTGAATCAAGCGAAACACTTAAATACATCTTTAGCTTTAGCCATGTGGGTAGTTCCATTGTTTCCAGTGGAGCCACTCCTTGTTCTCAAGCACACACTTGGTAGAAGGCTTTGCTGGATCTAACCTGGAGCATAAGTTCACCGTCATCCTGGTTCTGTGTTACTTTATCAACTATGATATATCCATTGATATAAGAAGTTTAATTTCATGGCCTGTTTACAAAAGTGGGAGTGTGGCACTATTTCAGTGGTCCTCAGAGATTCGTATTTCAAAGTTTTGCTAAAGACTGAAGTAGAAAACCACGAGACTGTGATTCAGGACCTTTTTTTATTTTTTTGTTTTGATACTGACTTGATGCATGACTTTGGGTGGCTCCTTGAAGTGTGTCAGAGATTTCAAGTTTCAGACCTTATTACCTGACTGTAGAGGGCTGCAGAACCCAGGCACAGAACCCAAAAGTCACCTTCCCCCATTCCTCACATACTAGGAATTCCTACTCCACACTAAGGGAACTCCAGGGTAACAGCCATTTTCCAAGACCACAATTTTACCATGAGAGATGAACTTTTAGGATCAAAGAAGGATCAAACCCATGTGGGAGAAACCATAAGCCAACAAAGTATTGTGTGTCCAAGTCCAGGTTCCTCTAGAGGATTAGCAGTTTTGCTCTGGATTTTTCTTTTCCTCCTTTATTATTTCTAGTTATCTGAACTAAGTTTATCAGCCTGTTGTTTTACTTTTTTCTCTGCTTGCACAACTTACTGCAGTAAGTCATTTGACTCAGTACCTGGCAACAAGGTCTTGTAAGTGATGTGGGTAATCATAGTGTGCTTATTTCTGACACATGGGTTATAATTAATTATTTTAAAGGAAAGCTGATTTTGAATTCACTCGAATGAATACACTGGTAGGCAAGCAGTGTGTTCTGTCATCACATTAACCAGCAATGAACCCCAAGCAGGAGGTGAAGTACCTCTGGGGGCTTTGGGCTCCTGTGCCGGTCCAGTGACAACACATGTACTTATTTCTGGCTATAGACCCTTTCTACACTGTGCACCAGACACGGAGGCATCTTCAAGCCCTGACTTCACTCGTCACCCCCAAGTGCTTTTGCAGCCTGCAAATAACGCAGGTGTCGGGACTATGTCTCCGACGTTGGGGAGTTCTGGTAATTACAGGGCTTGGATAACCACATATCTCCGTATCTATATCAAGTCATACAAGGCAACCTGTGCATGGGAATGAGGAGTGGCAGGGAAAATGAAGAATAAGGCACAAACTGTGTTTGGGTTCTTTCTTGTGTGATACTGAAGCTTATCTCTTAATTGTAATTTGACTTTTTCTTTTGTTTGCATCCTGTTATAAAAACATATTTACTTTCTGTTAGCTATTAGGAAAGCTGGCTGTGGTACTCTCATTTTTTACCTTGTAAATATTTGTGAGTTTAACCAAGTGCTGTGTCTGCTTATGCTTTTGTTAGCACCTCCAGGGTAAGGCAACAGAAAGCAGTACTTCTGCCAAAGTTTTTACCCACAGGAAGAAAAAATTACCCAGGCTAGCTATATGGCATATCATTACCCAGATTATCAAGAAGAGAGAATTATATTTAAATTTATATTGCATGTCATGGCAAGACACTAAGTCTTTGTCCACTGTAAGCTGTAATTTCTTCACGGACAAATGTTAATGGGAATTTAGTAGCCACTTCACATAAACAGTTTAAAAAAATAAGTAAAAGAGAAAAAAATCAGATCCCCCCAATAATCCTGTATGAATAAACTCTTGTTATTGTTATTAAAGTCTGTTCTTGTTATTTCATAATCTGTGTATGCGCGTTAGAAATCATTCTGTCTTTAACAGAGTTGCATATGACCTAACAGCGAATGGGTATAGCATACACAATACCTCCCTTAGAGCTGGCCATGTTGTTTGCAGGGATATATTCTGGACAAAACAATCTACTACTTGGTTTGAGAGTAGTCAGGATCCACTCCAGATGAAAATGGTTGCTGTCAGCTGTGCAGAAGCTGTGAAGAGACAGTAAACTGTGATCCATACATAACAAGTGCCTCCAAATAACTTTCAAGGTTGCATCATCTTGCTTTTAGCCTTCTACAGCCATTCTGCAGCTGCTAAAAGTTCTATGCAGTCCTACAGGCCTGTGGGTACCCACTGGAGACCATGGGAAGGAATAGGTGTCAGCTTGTGCAAACACCACACAGTATTATTGGGAGTGTAAATACTGGATGTCCTCCTTTGCTTTGCAATTGCTTATTGTGCTGATGTTCCCAGCTGTTCCTTTGTGGACATAAAGGACAAGCTTTAAGGCTAACACAATCTATGCTTAAACCTGTGGATTAAGGAGTCCTAGTGTGGTCCTTGGTCTGCGTAAACCCAACTGCTTGTAGTACCCCTCCCACCACTTTATGTTTCCATTCCATGCCTTGGTTTCACAGAACAGAAACTTAGATATCTAAGCCAGGGAAAAGTCATCTGGATTGCTATAGCATAGAATCCCGAAGTGTGCCAGGGTCAGCTCCTGGCACTCAAACCAAATTCTGCTAATTTAATTACTACATTGAGTAGGCAAACTACAGACACATATTTATGTCTGTATACCCAACTCTATTGGGAAACCCCAGAGCGAGCTGTAATTTCAGGCATATCCCCAATGCTAAGTCTGTCTGTAAGCATTTTCTCACCAGAGCAACAAACTTTCATCACTATTGTCTCCAGTTTTAAGTGTTGGCTTAACAGAACTAACCAGAGAATTTATAATCTGGCAGCAATCTGGAGTAGTATATTTTTAGACAGAGCTAACAAGCAATTTCAGGATAGGCAGCAGCCTTTTCCACCATGGAGCAACACTGTAGAAAACAGATTGAAGTAGGACCAGGAAGAGATCAGTACAGATTTCCTTCCTCTTGCTCCATGTCTGCATAACTATAGCATCCCATTATGCTGTGTTAGTTCTTCTGCAGAAACTGGAGGCCAGAGGAGAGCACCAACTGCAGCACATGCTGTATTTCTCAAATCTGTTTTGAATCACAGAATAGAATCACAGAATGGTTTGGGTTGGAAGAGACCTTTAAAGGTCACCTAGTCCCAAACCCCCTGCAATGGGCAGGGACATCTTCAACTAGATCAGGTTGCTCAGAGCTCTGTCCAACCTGACCTTGAATGTTTCCAGGGGTAGGGTATCTACCACCTCTCTGGGCAATCTGTTCCAGTGTTTCACGACCCTCATCATCTTGTGTACATGTTCTTCAAAACCTTTGTGTCCCGTACTCTGGCCTGCCTCTGCAATCCGCAGGGGCCTTGCAGTAACCTGGCTGCGTGACCCCACCATAAACACTTTCACTACAGCCTTTAAGAGTCCCACCAAAAGACCTCTGGCTCATTTCACACTGCTGCAAATGCACAAGGCTGAGTTGCATGGGACTGGCAGAGTTACAAGGAACACCAGCGTGCTGTAATTTCTGTCCTTGTAGCCATGCAGGATAGAACTTGTCCTCCAAAATTATTCCAGAAGCACTCTGCCCTGCTCTGGAATGTCCTAGGGAATCTAAGCTGCACAGACACAGATCTGATGGCCACATACAAGCAGCAAGCGATGCCACAGAGCTAATGCATGCCTGTAAGAATGGATATCAGAGAGCTCGGCTCTGTGCAGACTTACATGTTCTGCTTCTTAATATGCAAATTAGTCCCCAGTGACATATGTGATTTTTGATACCTTTACATTGTTCATTTGGAAAGTTGTGAGGGGAACAGCAAGTGATTTTTCTTGTTGCCATCTTCTCTCTAACCTTTAGAAGGAATCTGCCTAAATTCTTCTCTAAAAGGAATTTTAGGGCTGAAATGTTTTTTGGGACCCTGACCATAATGTCTACGTTGTGACTTCTAGAAAGCAGAATTTTATTGTGCTATTTGTAGCCTTATTTGTAGCCCTCTCTGCTCAGACACTGTGTATGTATCACAAACAAACAATTTCCCCTAAGGGAATATTTAGGTTCCCTGTTGCTGCCTTTTTATTTTTTTTTAATGGAAACAATTCTGCAAGACTCCCAGACCTGAAGCTGCCTGCTGGTAAGACCCTACATTTTTTCAGCATCAATACACATAGAGCACATAGATCTCACATTTTGTAATGCACCAAGTTCTGTGCCAGCAGAACTTTGCATTATCAACATGTGACTTGTTGGATTTTATTCTATATTTCAGTGAATATGGAAAGTAACTAAAGGCAAATTTTTCTGGTTTTTGGAATGTTGCAGAGGAAGGAACTATGGCAAAACACTAAAAGCCTTGGAGAATAAATTTAGATTAATCCCATCTGTGTTTTTTTTAACTATCTTGCTTGAGACATTGTGAAACTAGCCTAGACTAATAGTTTTCTACTTGTACTTCATTAGTTTCTGCGTTATTATCAGTATATTAAAATTATGTAAATTCTACTAGGGTTGAAGGTCTGAGCCAGTTCACTAATGGTATCTTGTTACAGAGTCACAGCAAAATAGAATTGAAAGGAATACAATGATACTTTGCTTTTAGAAGTTCCTATGGTCCTAATGCGGCAATATCCTCCTAATAGCTGGATGTAGCCATTAAAATCAATATATGAGAACTTGGACTCCTTGGGCATGTTTTCTTATTTAAATTGAGAACCCAAGTAAGAAGTAAATCGGCCAGTGCCCTGATTCCTCAGAAGGTTTTCTGTGTTATGAGTGTAGTCAAGTGCAATAAATAAACAAACTCCATGTGCCGATACCAAGGGCTGGTCTAAATTGACCGTTTCCAATGAATTATTTTGTTACCAGCTGGAAGAACAGATTATTTTATTGTCATTTCCTTTCTGGTTAATTCACTTGTAATAAAAAACATATGAAATAGAGTGGCATGACAAGGTTTTTTAATCCATTGGAAAAAATGACTTAGTGAGAAAGTGGGAAGTTAGAGTGGGTGTTTGACTGGTAAAGGCTCAGGGATAATTGGCTGCGAATCCCAGTTTGACGATTTGCAATGTGTATTTACTTATGCTAGTATATATAGTGTTTTCTTCTAGAAAATCTGGAATTCTGGTGTGGGTTTATCAAGACTAATCCATTTTAAATCAAAGATTTTACCTGACTTATAAGGTATGTCTTGTCCTTATTTTTGTAAGAAAAATAGGCGGAAGGGGTCCCTCTCTACTTGTAAGACGGGGCATTGGCATACCCCGCTGCAGTGCTCCAGCGGGGAACGCGGCTGTGATGCAGATGTGTTGCCAAAAGCTGCCAACCCCGCCACGATCAACTTTGATCCCGGTGCAGAACAGGGCGCTTCTGCGCACGTGTCCATTACCAGCCGTGAACAGTCTCCCAGTCACAGCTGTCAGACCCTCGAAGCGGCTGCAGTGCTCGAAGCCCCTGGTTCTTCATTCCCCCTGCCTGGCAGACACAGCCCTCACAACCCGCAGAAAGGACGGCGTGAGCATCCCTCAGCCAGCCGGGAGCGAGCTCAGCCAATCTTGGGTTCAACCTCCTTTCCCGGGGCCGCGATGGCTGACGTGGGACCGAGTGGATGCCCGGGTGAGTCCTCTGCTCCTCCCGCTCTGCCAGGATCGCAGAATCACAGAATAGTTTGGGTTGGAAGGGACCTTTAAAGGTCATCGAGTCCCACCTCCCTGCCATGTGCAGGGTTATCTTCAACTAGATCAGGCTGCTCAGAGCCCTGTCCAGCCTGACCTTGAATGTTTCCAAGAATGGGGCATCTACCACCTCTCTGGGCAACCTCTTCCAGGGTTTCTTAACCTCATTGTAAAAAATTTCTTCCTTGTATCTGGTCTAAATCTTCCCTCTTTTAGTTTCAAGCCATTTCCCCTTGTCCTATTGCAACAGGCCCTGCTAAAAGGTTTTTCCTGTAGGCCCCTTTCAGACACTGGATGGCTGTCATAAGGTCTCCCTGGAGCCTTCTGTCCTCCAGGCTGAGCAACCCCAACTCTCTCAGTCTGTCTTCCCAGGAGAGACGCTTCAGCCCTCTGACCATCTTCGTGGT